>VWZX01009068.1:61627-180783 GCA_013399015.1 Galbula dea | reverse complement strand
GAGAGAGGGGAGAGAGAGGGGAGAGAGAGGGGAGAGAGGGGAGAGAGGAGAGCAATTTGCCTAAAAATTTAACTGCACTAATGCAGTTAGACTGTTGTGGGGTTAGCCATCTGGCTTAGTGGCTCATTAGTAAAGAAATGACCCTATGCATAAAACACAGTTGGGTCATTCCAAGCTAATGAGCCTTCAAGTTTTATTGTTTGGTACATACAAATGGTTGGATGTGGATCTACTTTGTAGGTCTAGCCTTACACTGTGGCAATCAGGCTTTCCTTTTATTTATTCATTCACTTATTTATTTATTTACATTGAAAGGAGAGGAAAAAAAGAATGCTTGAGGAGAGAAATAAAACCCATGTTCATCAAAGGTGTGGGCAGAATTCCTTAAGCAAAGTTCCTTAATAGATTCAGACCAAAAAATAAGGAGAGAAAAAAAAAAGAAAAAAGCAAGCCTCTGTATTTCTGTTTTGGAATATATTTCACTAGTTAAACCATGATGTGAAACTGCAAAACATTAACTTCTTTATGCTTTGTTTTTTTAAACATCTAATTTCATAATTTTAAATTCACAGTGACAAAATGCTTACAACTGAACATTTGGATTAATCATGTGATGGCTACTCACACAGGGCACATCAGGATGAACCAGCTCCCATAAAACTCAAGAACCACATCTAATAATATATATAATTAAGTTTTAAATCTTGAGAGTTAGCCTTACTGCTTTTCCTGGGGACACACCTACATACTGAAATTCAGGCATTTTCTATTACTGACCAAATCCCTTAAACATTTGTGTAATGTTGAGTGACTCTTCACTGATATCCATAGGATTTGGCTCTGAAATCCTCAGTCTCTATGCAGAGATCAGAAGTACTGCATTAGGCATAAGGTGCTCACCAGGTCAGAAGAATAAGACATCATTTTATAATCAAGTAATGTATTTATGTATTAATGTATTTACCAACCACAAAAAAAAAATCCTCCTCTCACTTTCTTACTCTTTTCTTTGACTTTTCCTTATTTTTTCATTTGTTTAGGAAATGAAAAAAAAATAAAATCATACTTTTTTTGGATATTCACAGCTATTGTGGAGTTTCACTCAGGACACAGACCCTTAGCTTTACTTCTGTAATCAATTATTCATCTTGAAGTTTGCATTGCAAGTCCTTTAGTCATTAAACCTATTGTTTACCTTTAAATGACAGAAATGTGCTTAAAGATAAAATAATGGAATAATAAATGAGTTCAAGTGCTTGAATTTTCTAACTTTTTAAAAATTTTAATCAGCTGAATGTGTCTGGAAGACAAAAGGAAACTATCAGTAGAAAGGTCACACACCCAAGAAAAATAAAAATACCAGTGTGCAAAACCATCATGGAAAGAAAAAAAATACACAGGCAAGTGTTGTGCCTATTTCACATCACAGAAAGTTCTCTCCTGGTCTGTAAGAGGACAAAAACCACCACCATGCAAGAGCCTCCACAAATTCCCTGGGTGAATGGTCCCAACCAGCTTGGGACAACTCAGTTTGGGACCTTTTATTTATTTCTTCTCTTTCCCTTCAAAGTGCTGTAATAAATACAACTAGTGCAATATTCTCCAGTTTCTTGGGTTTACAGAGCTCCAGGTAATGTGATTATGTTATTCCATGGTTAGATGATTATGTTAGGCACCATTCCTCTTACCCATCACTGCTAATCTCTTTCTACTCTAGCAGGATGTCTTTTTTCAACATTGGATTGCACAATGTTTAATACAATAGCTTTAAGAGAACCAATGGTTTCATTAACATTAGTGTGTCTGGTTAAATCTACCTTATCTACTTTTTTAGCTTACCCTTAAAACCCAATTAAAATCTAATTTATCTGATCCCAGGATTCAAATGCTATCTGGCAATGCATTCAACTGCCTTGGAGAAATTACTTTCCTACACACCATGCCCCAAGGTATTTTAGATCATGTCAGAAAGACCTCAGTCACTGCCCACTTAAAGCTACAGAATTTGGTTTGGGAGATCTCTGATTTGACATTGAAATGTATGAATTTCATTGCAATGTTAATGCATAATTACAAGAACAATGCATCCATCCTGTCTGTCAGTCTCCTACTGTTGTTTTATTTCTTCTTTTTTATAATAATTACTTAACAAATGAAATATTTAGTCAGGGAAACAGTGACTTAATCTGACAAATAGATAGAAAATCTACATGACATAGGTATTGTGAAAATATGTGGTTAATATATTACCCTGAACTTAATTGTAGCTTGCTATACAAAGCAGACAAGCTTAAAGCTTTATTATAGACAAATTAATGTCACGAAATGCTTCACTTTGGCTTGCTGAAGCCAAATGCATGCTAAATTATTTTGAACAGCTGCAAGGAAGGGTTCTGACAGTCTCCAAATGCTATTAAATATTATGAAGACTGGATCAACACTTAAAATACCAAAAAGAATCCAAAACAAAAGGAAAAATGCTTCTTCCTTCAGCTCAGTTATCTTACAAGAAAAGAAGCAATCCTCTCCTACAGTTTCAGTAAGGAAGTTTCAGGGATCTGATTACAGGAGAGATTTTTTTTTGTCATTCACTACTAAAGTAAACATATAAAAATAAACCACATGAGTGGTTACTGTGTCACCAGACATCATGTCCTTACATTTCTAGTGTATTTTGGAAGTCAAATCTCAAAACCTGATGTACCTCATTCCACATTACCATGCATTTGACTGATGTAGAAAGCAACTTGGAAATCAGCTTTTATTGCAATGCATATGTTCATGAGCTCTGTATCATATATCTCCATCTGAAACGATTTCAAAGGTGTAGGAGAGGTTCTTACCCCTTGCTTGCCAAAATCCTTATTGAAACTAAAATATGAATGCCTTTTGACAATGCAAGGAGAACTTAACACCTTCTTTCTATTTGGTACTTCAAGTACTTAATATTAATTTGATTGAAATACATTTTTTCCCCCAAAATCACCTTTTGCATCCCTTTTTTCCCTAGAGATCCCATAATTACTAACAAGCTAACCTCTTTATTATCTCTACTGTTCAATTTCTCTGATCCCAGCTACAGCACACCGGCAGGCAGCCCTTCAGTGAGGCACAGACCGGTTCTAGTGTACAAGCATGCCCTCTTCTGGACGTCTACCACCACCAGCTCAGGTGCCAGGTCTCTAAATCCCATGGAATTTAATTTATCCATCACTAATTTGCAGTGCCCTGTTCTCATTTGTAAAAGCAATCCTCCTGTCAACAAAAATCCAATCATCTAAAGCAATGCAGGATATAGAAACTGCAGGTTCACACACACTATTGTGGTTTTCTAGTTTTGCTTGCTAATCTAAGTGTAATTACTGCAAATAACATTACAAATATGAAGAGTTTTGACCTTTCCCTGTGGTAAAGTGGATCCTTGACTGTCAAAATGATGATGTAATGTACTGAATGGGACAAATTTCACTTCACATCCTCCATCCTTCCCGTATTTCAACATGACTTCCTACCAGCTTTTCATTAATCACAGACTGGTTTGGGTTGGAAGGGACCTTTCAAGGTCAGCTAGTCCAACCTCCCTGCAGTCAGCAGGGACATCTGCAACTAGAGTAGGTTGCTCAGAGACCAGACAACCTGACTTGGAAGGGTTCCACTAGCATCTACCACTTCTCTGGGCAGCCTGAGACAATGTCTCACCACCCTCACTGTAAAACATTTCCTTCCTTCTATCTAGTCTAAATCTCCCCTCCTTTTAGTTTCAAACCACCACCCCTTGTCCTGCTGCAACAGGACCTGCTAAATAGTTTGTGCCCCCACCTTTCTTGTCCCCATCCATCTCCTCTAAGTACTGAAAGGCTGCACTCAGTTCTCCCTGGAACCTTCTCTTCTCCAGGCTGGGTCATAATAAGAATGAAGACTACTAGAGAGTGTTCAGAGCTGATTCAATGTATATAATGTTAACAGAGTTGGCTATGTCAGATTCTGACAATGCTCAAGAGGAGTTATACAGACCTATTTCTTAAACAAGGGCAAACAGGCACATCACCCGTAGGCACTTGCACCCTTACAGAGCCCAAGCTTGTTTACAGCTATTCCCTCCTCTGCTCATCAGCAGAATAACGATATCCCAGAGAAATAGTGTGCATAGCTAATTTCTTCTTTACCTTTCCATTGCTGCCTTCAGGTTTTCCACATGATTACCAGAATCTGGACACATTATGCATACCAAAAACACCTCCCAGCCTTAAGCAAACAGAAAATGGGATGTAGCCTTGAGGAGACACAGGTTTTGGATCTGATTTTCTGAAAGCTTACTAATTTCAGTAGGTCCTTGCTTATCATATTTTGATGCATTCCCAGTAACTCCATAAGCAGTAGGGATATTTTAATTTCCATCTAAAAGAATAAAATGCACAATGATTTTTAATCTGAAGTGGGCAAATATTGAAAGTAAGGCCCAAACACCAAAAGCAGGTATGCATAGAGATAATGATTATATTGCTGTTGGTATAGCATAAAATGCATGAAAAACTTCTCTCATCCTGCTATTGACTTGCAGACATGGAAAAATAACAAATTAATGACCCATAGATGCTAACTTCAGCAGGAAGAAAAATTACAGAGGATATGAATCACACTACATACTCAAGATTGATAAAGGACTTTCCTACAGGTAAACAAATAGCTTTCACAACATCATTTTCAGATAGCCTAAGCCTTGCAAACATTAAGGCAGTGCTTCCCAGCACATTAAAAGCACTGATGCAGAAGTCATTACTTCTGTAAGAACACACTTTAGAAAAAAAAACAAAACTAATTAATGCCAAAAAAATAAGCTAAAACATAAAAAGTACCAGAAGAAATTGCACTGGTAACATATTCTGATAAGGTATCAGAAGTACAGCCAGACATTTTGTTTGCATAAACATGTATATGAGGTAGAACAAAAAGGAATAATAAATACATTTGTCAAAAAAAGGCAAGTTTTCTGGAGGTGAAGTATTGATGAACTTGAAGTCCACTTAATAAATCATTTATTCCAAACTATGGCATGTAGGAAATTAATCTCACATTTGATAGGAAAGCAGTCTGAGTTGTTGATCAGAAAGAAAGGGGACCTGTAAGAACCAGAACCTGAAGATAAATTGTTAGCATGTTTGACATTTCAAGCCACAAACTCCCACTTCCTCACATGCCTTTTCTATTTGTTTCTGACAGAAAACATCAGTGTGGTTCTCTGAATCTGACAAGAAAACCAAACCAACCTCTGAATGTGGACTTACAAACCCAGAAAATACAAGAATGAGCAAATACATCACAACTTACAACTGTGTAATTGGAAGTGGTGGAGTATATCTGTAAAACTACCCAAACAATCACTGGGCATCCCCTATGAGGACCTGATGCCATCATCAAAAAAAAGAGACAGAAGGTTCCTTAAAAGGTGCCTCATGCTCCATTGGAGGTATATTTGGTGATTTGTGTACAGTCACAAGAAGCTGAGGCACTCAGAAGCAAAGCACAAATGCCAAGGAACCTAAACTGACTGAGCAACAATGCTGTGACACATCAGAAAACATTTCATCCCATTGCTCCAGTAATAGCTACTGTCTTTCTGTTTGTGTCTTCCAAGTTAGGAAAGACAAAACTGCTCGTACTGCCTCTAAAAGAGCAAAGTGAAGAGGAAAATAACTTAACTCCAGCTTGAAATACAGTAGAAAGCTGTAAGTAAGCCACTGTCCTCTCAAAATTCTTCAGANAACCCCCCCCCCCCCCCCCCAAAAAAAAAAAAAAAAACAAACAAAACCCCCCAACCAACCAAAAAAAAAAAAAAACAAAAAAACCCACCAAACATAACCCACAAGGTCTTCTAAAATGTTGGGCTGTGGCTAGGACCAGAGCAGTAGGTGAAAGGAGAAGGCAGGCTGGGAATGAAGGTTGGTTTAATAATGAGCCCAAAGCTTTATGAAGATAAACTCCTATTTGAANCCAAAAAAACCCACCAAACATAACCCACAAGGTCTTCTAAAATGTTGGGCTGTGGCTAGGACCAGAGCAGTAGGTGAAAGGAGAAGGCAGGCTGGGAATGAAGGTTGGTTTAATAATGAGCCCAAAGCTTTATGAAGATAAACTCCTATTTGAAGCAGATAGGAAATGCCTTCTCAAACCTAGCCTTGAATTAAAGCCAAGCCAGTATTCAAGTGTTTACAGAGGTCTTTTACAGTCATGGCTTACTCACTTGTCAGCCACTTTCCAAATTTCTCTTTGATACAGCCTAGCAACCCAAATTTCACTCTGTCTCTCCTTGGCACTGAAAATGATGATGTCAGAGAGAATTCAAAGCATCCTTTTTTAAGCATATTTTTCTAAAGATACCATTTTCTTCCTTTCTTATCTTAATTAGACATCAAGACAGCAGCACCCTGTTGCTTGCTAGAAATGGTGCCCAGTGCTGAGTTATATGAGTTTGGCAGCATACTTCTAATTCTGGAGGCTAAGAGCTGGAACTCCCAGGTTTCTTAGATTTTTTGCTCCCTGCCAGTCTGCAGTACAAATCATGAAGGATCCAAGCAAGTAAACCAGCAGGAAACTAGGCCACAATCAGAGCTAACAACCCAGTAAATAATTTGTTCATTTAGACAAATGGAAAACAATTGCATCAAGAGATTCTGGGGAGCTGTATTTAGTTCTTCTCTGTGGGATAGGATCCTGGAAGTGTCATTTTCTCCTGTAATAATGATGGAATTTAGCACATATACATAAGAATTTGAAGAAAGCCCTATCTATTTCCTGTAAGAGCTTGGGGGGGAAAGAAAGTCACATGAGCCAGCAACTGAGAGTCCTTCTGCCCAGAAATAAAAGATGTTAAAATTCAGCTGAGTTCATCATAGAAATAATAGATATCATGCTGGGAAGATATTTTGACAGTTACTGATAAATGAAGCTAATATATAATGAAACAGTTTACTTCTCACTTCCATAGAAGTTCTTGCAGAGGGCTTATGTACTAGGAGACTCCAGACAATGCAACATACCATACAAACACAGCTATTCATAGGACTAATAAGGATCCCAGAGACTAATTTTCCCATATCAATAACCATTCAAATACCTCCTGCAACAGTGATTGTTTAAATAACCTCTGAACTGGGCCCAGATCAATTTTAAGAGGTGCTTAAGCAATTGAAGCTCAAATGATTTGATAAGGTAGGAGACTTCTATTTTTGGATTCCCTAGAGCATATACAACATGGAAGTGGTGCTGGTAGATCTGACACAAGATCCATGATAGAACCAAGTGCTTTTGAGCTGCAGATTGAGGAGCCTCTGTTCAAATGAGCACCTGACTACCTAAACTGGAAGTTAAAAATGGCACTGTGCATCTATCTCTAAACAACTGAATTGGGACACCTAGTTTACCTACAGAAACCTAAATTTAGGTGTCAACCTGTAAACTGAATCCCATCCTTTGTATCTGCCAGGATCAGCTTGGAAGACACACTTAAAGCAACATTCTTCTCAAATTTTACCACCTCAGATGTGATTAAATTGGAAATACTTCACTTTACGGAACTTCACTGTATGTTCACTTCTTACAGTGTTTACTCAATACCTGTAAAAAATAGCTTAAATTGAGTACATTCCAATATAAAGCAGGAAAACAAAAAACTGTCTAAGAATTCTATATCTTAGACTAATTAGAACAGGAAAAAATCAAAAGAGAAGAAAGGAAGAAGACAAATTCAAAAAAGTTCTGGTGGAAACCATAAAAGCAGATGCTCACACCATTACCTTTAAGTAAAAGCAATGAAATTGTATCAGCCACCTTCAGTGTGGTCATAAATGCCTAAAGTCCTTTAAAACACTCCTTCCTCTGTAAATGTGGTCACAAATTAAGTAAGAATGTTTCTAGTCCAAGGGCAAATTGAATTGTTACCAAAACCCTCTCTACTTAAAAAGAAGCACCACAATAAGAGAAGCAGCCAAAATCTATCAGTTCTTAAATTTTCTTTAAAGCCCTTTAAAGATGACACCAAACAGTAAGAAAACTACAAAGCAATATTCTGTAGGAAGCAACGCAGCAAGTCCTCTTCCACCACAGTCTCATCACCTGCTATTTAATGCTCTCTTTATCATTTCTAACCCATAACAATAGCATAGACTTTGCTTTCATTCACAGTACAAGAGCCTTTCAACTATCACTTCATAAAGCCTAAAAAGCTAAGAATTCTGCACCACCAGAAGCACCTGTTCCTTGAGCTGACTCTCTTATATGGAATAATACCTTAAAAAAGTCATACTTAATTTTGAACCATACAATAAAATTGCTGAAGGACTGAAGTTGCACTAGTGATACTGCTTTGTAATACTCCACCAACTAAGTAGAACAGTACCAATGAAAGTACCAATGATAAAGGCTCACAGCCTTGACCAGTCTTTTCAAAGTTATTTTGGTAATTGTAGGAAAACAGGATCAAAACATGCCACCTGATGCTCTGGAAACAATGAGAGACAAGAAACAGCAAAGTACAAGATGCTCAGTTTGATACCTGCTTGCAAACATTTCCATTTTCAACAAGGTTGCTGAAGTGGCTTAGGGCTTTTTCACATATCCACCAAAGGACACAGTGATAGTACTTAGGAGTTTTACTACACAGTGTTAGACAGAGAGAATTTCCTGGGACAGTTATGCAGAACAAAGGTTATGCACTACAGGGTAACAACATGTAGAACAATTTGACATTTCTTGAAACCTTACACAGATAGCTATATTTAAGATACTGTGTCCACTCTTCCTTTTGTGAACAGGACTACTGCTAAACTGACTATTTTCATGCAACTCAGTATTTAAGAGCTCCAACAGCAAGTGAAGACCTTCAGTGGTCTGACCCACACAGCAAACAGAAAACCTCACGAGTTTCTATAGTAACATCCTATGAAACAAACAGTGTGACCAGCATCACACAGTGGAAATCATCTTGGAAATTAACTGGACTCACTTGCATTATGAAAATAATTCTTAGACCATTTCCCACTTACACTGCATGCCATTAGTTCTCATTTAAATAGCACTTCACTTCAAAAGGAATATTTATGACATAAGAAATGTTAATGCTAGGAGAAGCATGGAGATTCTTTGCAGGTAGAAACCAAACACTCCTCTGAGCTTCTGATTGTGCCAAACATCAGTCAAACGTTGGCACTGTGTTCAACACCTCAACCAGCATCACCCCTAAAAGGTTCAGTGAGTTCAAAAGGCATCACCGCTAAAAAGTTGAGTAAGTTAAACTAGCATCACCATCGGCAAGTTCAAGAATTCAAATCTCATCACCTTTACTCCCGGCACAAAGACGCGTTATTGTTGTGAAATACTGAAGCCATAAGCATGACTCTCAGCAAGGTTTCACCAGCAAGTGAAGAAGAAAAGCAGCAGCAAGAGGCTGTAACTTACATTGTTCATGTACTCGCTGAGCAGGTCCTGCAGGGCTTGCCTGACGGCGTTGCACTCGGCCACGATCCGCTCCCGGCGGTCGTCTCTCGTGCAGGAGGAGTCTGCCATCAGTGCCGCGCCGCTGATGATGCTCTCCAGCCGTTCCTCGAGGGAAGGTCTGAAGCGAGCCTCGCTGAACGTCATCGGGTCTAAAATTATTTTGTTCTACAAGATAAAAGACCAGAGGGAAAATGATGAGTGCACATGCGTTTTCAGCCTTTTTTAAAGTGATTCTCAGGTTAGAGGCTTCATGGGGATTTTAGTCTTTCGTGGAAATAAATTATCTGCTAAGTTCCTGAGAAATGAGTGCTACAGGTTGGAAAAGACCTTTAAGATGATTAAGTCCACCCATTAACCCAGCACTGCCAATACATGTGTGCTTCTCTTCACCTTTATTCTATGTATATATTTTATTATAGATTGATTTTTAAAGACTGGTTTCTATTAAAGGTATTTTAATTCTTAAGTTATGATCACTGCTAAACACTTGTGTACTTCATACATCAAACTTAGTACCAAATATCACACAGAGCTAAACACAGAATCATAGAATCGTTTAGGATGGAAGAGATCTTTAAGATCATCAAGTCCAACCATTAACCCAATACTTCCAGGTCACCACTAAACCATGTCCCTCAGCACCACACCTACACAGCTTTTGAATCCCTCCAGGGGTAGTGACTCCACTACCTCCTTGAGCAACATCTTCCAGGGCTTGACAACCCTTTCAAGGAAGACCTTTTTCCTATTGATCAACTAAACCTCCCCTGGTGCAACTTGAGGTCATTTCCACTTGTCCTGCTGACAAGATTCTATCCCAACAGTGTACAACCTTATGTTACATTACGAGTTTTCAGTCACCACTAAGTGATATTCTGACCTGCTTTTCTTCTTTTTCTAGTTCAAAGTCACAAACACAAAAGAAAAATCTCCTGCTCCCACTTACAGGCACATTAACAGCACCATGCAATTCTGTAAAGTTTTGCTGCAATCATACAAAGAATTTTCATCATTTTATACTGTCTAAAAATTGTCTGTAAGGCCTGCACTTCTTATTTCAGCCTGAAAAGAAAATGAATCATGAAAGAGGAACGAAGCACTCTGTTTTCCAATAATCACACCTATTTTCAAGCACATTGGATTTTTGTTAATGAACCATTCTGATTTCCACAACATTGTGATAACTTTGTGATTACTCTATTTCCTTTAATATCCAAGAGCAACCACCAAGGCACAAGCCAAATGATACAGTTAATTGGAAAAAATACAACACAGCATATTAAAATGTAAATCAGGGTTTAGAGACAGGATACAGAACCAACACCTGCCTTTAATGTTGAAAACTCTGTTTATTACAAATCAGAACATGCTCAAACGAACTTATTCCAGGCTAAATTCTGATTGCAAGTGAGTATTCAGTGGGACAAGGCTGTAACAAAAGATCTGCTTAGTTCTCAATAAAACTTACAAATTAAATCCACACACAAAAACCATAACTCTGATTACCACAGAGAGAAATGAGATCAAGCCCTCAGAAATCTATACCTTAACTGAATGCATACCAGTTTAATAGTCATAAACTAGGACATAAGTAAATTTATGAAGATTCATTATTAAAAAGGACAAGTAGAAGAATTTTAACCAGATAACATAGTGTTCCAGCTGGAGGAACTGCTGACTTAGCAGAAAGAAATGAAGCATTACCCAGAATGTGAAATAATGTCTCACATGTATCTTCTAGGGACCATGTTTCACAGCAGTAAGCTGATAGTTTTACAAGCATCTAAATTGGAAATGACTAAGTGTTGAGCTTTTGCATATTGATGTAGCTGTAGCTGTGCTTTTCAGTCAAATGATCATACTTAAAGAATAAGAGTTCACTGCTACACTTCGTAAGTATTAAGATTTTCAGCAATCAATTGTATAAACACATTTTCACAACAGCTGAACTTAATTCAGCAGCAGCAAGACTGAAATTGCATCAAATGAACTAAGGAATTGATGCCATTAGTAACAAAAAGTTATCAACAACAAAAACATCAGCTGCATATTTCCAATTATTTTCAGTGTTTGCATATCAAAGGTGGTTGTGTTTTTTAAATGACCATCTTGTGGTCTCTGCTGGCATTGGGAAGCCCCAAACTGGATCTGGAAGGCCTGATGCAGTTTCACACATGCTGAATATAAGGGCAAAAATCACCCTCCTGGAACTACTGCCTACACTTGTGCTACTGCAGCCTAAGAGGTGCCTGACATGCACTGCTGTAAGGGTGCACTGGTGGTGACTCAGGTTGATCCTCCTGTTCACCAGGATCATGATTTACCCCCCACACACACACTGCCTTCTTAACCCTAATGTCA
Organism: Galbula dea; assembly: GCA_013399015.1. Taxonomy (NCBI): domain Eukaryota; kingdom Metazoa; phylum Chordata; class Aves; order Piciformes; family Galbulidae; genus Galbula; species Galbula dea. Next base: position 168,930 of record VWZX01009068.1, on the reverse strand, counting down.
CACATAATGACCAGACCTAACTCTTGGGCCTCTCTTTATTTCACTTTTAAAAGAAACACTGCTGAGAAAGAAAACCTTACACATAGAATTATAGAACCAGAGAATCGTTTGGGTTGGAAGAGACCTTTAGGATCATCAAGTCCAACTACTAACCCAGCACTGCCAAGTCCACCACTAAACCACAACCCTCAGCACCACATCTACATGTCTTCTAAATCCCTCCAGGGATGGTGACACCATCACTGCACTGGGCAACCTGGCACTGGGCTTGACAACCCTTTCAGGGAAGGCATTTTTCCCTATGTCCATCCTAAACCTCCCCTGGTGCAACCTGAGGCTGTCTCCCCTTGTCCTATCACTTACTTGTTCCTTGGGAGAAGAGACCAACTCCCACCTGGCTCCAACCTCCTTTCAGGAAGTTGCAGAGAGTGAAAAGTCCTCTCCTGAGCCTCCTTTTCTCCAGTCTGAACAACCCCACTTCCCTCAGCTGCTCCTCACAACTCTTGTGCTTCAGACCCTTCACCACCTTCCTTGCCTTTCTGTGGAGAAGATTCTAAGCAAAGAAACAGAACAGCTCCACTTTGTTTAAAATGCAATAAGCAAAGTTGTAGTTACTTTCTCATGAGTGGTTATAAACAAATAATACCTAGGTGTTTATTTCTAAACTCTAAATGTTTCTCAAATTCCTCACAAAGACAACAGGCTTTTGAGCTCTGGGGAAAACAAAAAGAGAATAGGGATGACAACCTGCTACATGACAGCTCTTGACATCCAGTTCCCAAAGAGACACTGTTCTTGCCTTCTGAAAAGTTTTATTCCTTTTCAATGAAAGCTTGGTAGCAAAATGCCACTTGAGACTTTGCTAGTGTCATGTGCAAAGTTCTTACATACATATTAAGATAATGGTTGCCAGGAAATCTGGCTACATAAATCCTTTCAAATATCTCAAGCTTGCATCACTTCTCAATGGCAACTAAATGAACGATGAATGCAAATGAATTGGAACATTTTACATTTCTAATTAGTTTTAACTCACATTAAAGCCATAAATCAAGAACTGACACCATAATTCAGGCCTTTTAATTAAGTGTTTCAAGCCTCTGCAACTGCAGACAGATTAGTGTACACTAGATCTTTGCTATGAACATACATCACCTTTAGCTTCAGTTGCTGAAACAAAGTCCAAGAAAATTATTTTAAGCATAACTACAGGCTTATTTGAATATTGTTATATTTGCAATAATAGCTTCTTTAAGCATATTATAGTTAACTATAGTTAACTATTTTCTCTTGTACTCTCCTTTTGTTTTGAAGGATTATAGAAGGATGTGTCTATAGAGTAGCTACAATTTGTTAAATAAAGTATAAAACCTTCCAGAAAACAGACCTCTTCCTACTAATTAGTATGCAAGCTGCCAAAATTTTAGCATAATTTTAACATTTTAGCTATTCATACTTATTGTAACAATGAAGTAATCCATAATAAATTCAATATTAATGGAATAATTGTATTGCTATGGAAAACACATTTCTCTGTATCAATGTTGACTAGGCTTTTCTAAAGTGTTTCATTTGTGTATTTCTGCTATCTCTAATCAGTCTGTTTGGATAAGGGCTCACTACAAAATCTCCAACACATCTCAGCTAGTTACTAGGCTAATACCAACACCCTGAATGTATGTGACAGGAAAACACAGAAAGTACCTGGGGTGTTGGCACACTACTTTTTCTACCATCCAAAGAAGTGGTAGCAATGTGGTATGGTTAAACTTAGAAATAGCATTTTGGATTGCTAAATCTTTCCATAATACTAATTTACTATACAGTAGCATTTCAGGATTAATAAATAAATAAATAAATAATAGTAAAGAAATAGACATAGACACACGGACACACATGCAATGAAGAACCCCACTAGATGGAGCTCTTAACCAGAAAATCCAGAGTAGCTGCACCATTCTCACTGCTAAAGGTGGCCAGATCCTTAACTGCTAGTAAAGATGCTTCCCCTTACAGAGGTCACATGCCTGTTATGCATTTGGTACCAAAATCCTCTTATTTTCACTGCTGTCCCTTGCACACCAAATCTGCCATTCCCACAACAATACAGATACATTCTCATGCCTACACAAGCACAGACAAAATATTAACCATAATATGTCAGAAGCCAACTACTCAGATCAGAAGTAGAAAGAACTTCTGGAATAGGTGATTAAAAGAATTTCGAATCATACTATCACAGAATCAGAGAATGGTTTGGGTTGGAAGGGACCTTCCAAGGTCATCTAGTCCAACCCCCCTGCAGTCAGCAGGGACATCTGCAACTAGAGCAGGTTGCTCAGAGCCCCAAACAACCTGACCTGGAATGGTTCCACGGATGGGACATCTCCCAACTCTCTGGGCAACCTGGGACAGCATCTCACCACCCTTATTATAGAAGCATAAAATCATAGAATTGTCAGAGTTGGAACGGACCTTAAAGATCATCTAGGTACAACCCCCTGCCTGGCAGGGTCACCTCCCACTAGATCAGGTTGCCCAGGGCCCCATCAAGCCTGGCCTTAAAAGCTTCCAGGGATGAGGCTTCCACAACCTCTCTGGGCACAACCTGTTCCACTGTCTCACCACCCTAACAGTGAAGAACTTCCTCCTAATGTCTAATTTAAATCTAGCCTCCTCTAGCTTACACCCATTTCCCCTGGTTCTATTACTGTCTGACCTCCTAAAAAGTCCCTCCCCAGCTTTCTTGTAGCCCCCTTCAGATAGTGGAAGGCCACAAGAAGGTCTCCTGGGAGCCTTCTCTTCTCCAGACTGAACAACCCCAACTCTCTCAGTCTGTCCTCCTAGGAGAGATGCTCCAGTCCTCTGATGATTAATTTTAGAATATTAATATAAAATATTAATACAAACCCTTCTTCCTTATATCTAGTCTGAATCTACCTGCAATCTAATTTTCTCGCTGTTAAACCACTCCCATTCTACATGGAAAATTCAGGGGAAGAAAAAAGGCAAAAGTAACATATAGAAGGGGTTTTAATGGCATGGAAGTCCAGCAATAACATGGAAGAAAAAGCTTGCTTAGCCCCTTAGCATCATAAGGGCCAAATAATTCTTATTATTCTTTTTCCTGGCTCAAAAGGTCACTTCAGCATCCTCAGATATGTCTCCCCGCAGACAGATAAGGATTTTAGGTATACTTTAAATGCAACATTATTCTGCTGTTCATGATTTTCTTAATAAACAAAGGATGACCAGTCTGTGATTTTTCCCCCACTCAGGGAAGATCTCAGGTGTACAGAAAGTGCCCAAAGTTCTCACTACTGAATAGAAGGTTTTGAGGCACAGGGATGCAGCCCTACTGCCCTCCCATATGTAATGATCAACCCAACACTATTCCAGTTTAAAAACCACTTCAGCTGCACAAGGGAAAACAATACAGTGCATTTCATTTCAAGTCACATATGGGGTTATCTGCATTTGCAACACTGTTTCCCATGCATACTAACACAGGCATCCCTCTTTAAATTCAGTCTATAACTGCTGCTATACAGAAAGAGCCATTTGGCTCTGCTTCCACACCAGAGCTCAACAAGTCTAGTTTCCAATTGCTGTGTGGGATGTGTAGTAATATTTTTGCAACTGTTTCTTATGATTTCTTATTCTGAAGCTCACATTTTGTCCTTTTATCTCCAGCATCATAAACCACTTCTGTGAATAACATATTGAACAAGCAAATTGAGATTCCACAGATATTCTGTGAAATCCATTCTCAGGCTGAACATCTACTACAGTTATTTGTCCAAAAAGCAACACCACTTTAAAGGTAGTCACTTAATGACACAGGATCTCTTCTGTCCACTAACTTTATGTCATATTTTGACTGCTGTGAATTTTATTACCAAAATAAAAGTGGCCTTTGCTACTGTTGTACCCAAGTATTTGGGGTTTTTTCCCCTGTTTTTATTTTTCTTGTTGATTGTTTTTCATTAAGATCTTTCACTCCTTTGAAGGAGCTCTGCACTCAATAGCCCTGCAAAAGATTCCTAAAGGATTATTAATACCTCTGAGAAATGCATTATGACAGTCCATTTATTAAGTATGAGCTACACTTTATAGCCTGGAGAACAGTGATCAGCACCACCAGACACTTTGGCTCTCATCAAACATAGTCATGTCCCAAATGGTAGACTTGCACTGTTCAAAAATTTATTGAAGCTTGAGTTATTCTGTCTGGATTTCTTCTGTTCAAAACCTTCTCAAATGGTACATCTTCAGTATCTCAGGACTATCCCAAACATAGAAACACCTCAAGTACCAAAAATAATTTTAACCACCTCTTTCAGTTTACAAGACCAATCCCTTTATAAACTAAATTATTTTCATACTTACTCAAGCATCTCTAAAGACAAATGGACGTGTGCACACACTGAAACAATAAACCACTGTAGTATTAAAATAACATCAAGCTAGGGTATGTCTGTTTGGATTAACACATTAAAAAGCAAGGACTAGATACACATTTTAACAAATAAAATATCAGTTATGTTCCAGAGGTAGATACAGAACTTGCCCATTTATTATATACACACACAAACACCAAGCTCAAGGAGAAAGCCAGCTAAATAGATTCATCAGTTCTGATATTTTCTTTCTGGACCATTACAAGAGATGAGAAACATTTGCTTTTAGCAACAATGTAAAGTAAGGGATTTTTGGTCTTTTTTTTTTTTTCCCCTTTACTTATCAAAATACTCCTTTGTATGGGTCTATGCTACATGCACAGTAAATAATTTTATACCAGTGAAACTGTTGCACCTACCTTGTACAAGAAGGTTTACCTCGCTTTTAGTATCAACATCTAAAGCAAAATGTTTAGAATTGTTTCAAATGTTAAGTATTTTAGGGTGCCCTCTTTGAAACCCCTAGGAATTGTATTTCCACAGTGGTTAGGACCTCTAAAGTGTTGTCAGCACACACCAGTGATGCAGCTACACTTCTAGAAACTAAGGAATCACAGTTTCAATCCTTACTCTGAAAGGAGACATTCTCCTACTCCTCAGAGAGCTCCAGTGCCCCAGAAGTACTATTTCTGCCTGTCACTGCTCCCTGTCCATCCCATCATGCAGAACATGTCCCTCATGACCTGCCTGCAGCCCTTGCTGTGGCAGAGAGCCACTCTACGTCTACATCTCTTTCTCCCATCACTTTCCATCCACCTGTAAATATATCTCTATATCCGCATCCCCCACACACCTCTGCCTTTTTCCCATTGCCAATCTGGAGTGGAGGCATCATTCATCTTCACCTCAGTTTTCACCTAGCACAGATTTCCTGAGCCTTCTCATTTCCTTTCTTCACACTTAGTAATTTTACTGTATTTTTTTAGTCCCCTCCCCATTGCACTCCAGTTTGGTCCTGTCTCTGGTACACACCACAATAGCTATGGGAAGAGCATGGAAAGTACCAGATGAATCAGTCCTACAGCACTCAATACCTGACAACAGAGCAGTCAATGAGAATGGCTGAGACCTTCCCAGATCAAAACTATCATTTCCTGAGTGCAAACAGAATATTTCACAGAATCACAAAATGTTAGGAGTTGGAAGGGACCTCAAAAGCTCATCTGGTCCAACCCCTCTGCCACAGCAGGATTCCCTAGACCAGGTCACATAGAATTCAGCATTCACAATAAGTTCTTGCAAACTTCTCTATGTAACTTGAATAAACTTGGGCAAGTGTCATCAGGGGAGGTAAAAAGTGCTTCCTCAGTTGCAGGAACATTGCAGAAATACTTGATGAGCATAAAATATATACCAAATTTCACTAATACAATGTTAATGATCCCAGGAATATCTGGAGTTAAATGATCTAAAATGAAAGCAGGAACATTTACATTAAAGGACAAAAAATGAAGCATTAAACATGTACTTTTACAATCAACTTCAAACAGCATTTTAAAGCTGCAAATCTAATTAGAAACAGACTCTGGAACTCTCCTCATTTCTATAGGAATCATCTCCAAGAAGCAATAAATGACAACTCTTACCAAAACTGTGCTGCTAACAACTCACAGGAGACTTTGTATCACCAGCATATTTATACCAGCATCTTATAGAGTAGGACAATTAATGTGACACCTATTTAAACACAAGAGCTTAAGTGCTTAATATTATATTAAATGGGAGGATGTTTTGATTGAGAAAATATTCAGATGATTTACACAGCAGTTACCTGAAGCAGTGAGTCACACATTGGTGCTGAAATTCAAAATAATGAAGGCTGAGAAGAGTTAAATATTATGGGAAAAAACCCTGTAAACTTCTTTTAAATATAAAAGAATTATCTTGTCAGATAATACAAGGTTTAGTATTACACTTCACACCAAATACAAACTGATCTCAATCAATATGTAGGCAGTAAAATTATTTCCCCTAGAAGATACAAAATTAGTTTCCCTTGCTGAAGTATAGACAATACATTCTAGATTGCCAGGATAAAAATGTAACATTTTTTTTCCACATCATCTTTTTACTCATGACATAATTTCACTAGCCTTGTAATTTTTCTTGCTTGTAAAACATAAAGGTAAATTCACAGCAATTCCAACATCAGCCCTGGAGTTTAGGGAATGTCACCTCTGTGGCAAAATTAGATGCAAATGAATCTCGGTGTGGCAAACCAGGAATTATAGTTAGAAAGCAGATAAAGCAATAGTTTCAATCTTTGCATCCTCAGGAAGTCAGAGCATAAAGTTTTTATCAGTTCTTAAAACTAGAAGGAGAAAACTCTCCAAAGATTTAGGCTGGTAACTGTGACCAGAACACAATACACGTCCCACATATACCTTCCTGAGGCCTGCAACATCACATAAGGTGGAAGAGACTTTACCTGAGGTGGAAAATAAGGAGCAAATATCCTCACAAAGAGGCAGAGGACATCAGAAGTCTCCCATAGTCTTCACTAACTTTACTTTCACTAAGCACAACATCTCTCTTTGCATTGAACAGCAATAGCCTTTTCCAGAGAGCAGCAGCATCATCACTTTGGGATTGGGAAGTCACATGGTTTCTCTTACTGTTTGTCAAACCTCTCCTGTCCATAACATGCAGATACCCACACAAAAGCCAGAGCACAATCAGAACCAACAGGGATGTTTATCCTCAGGATCTTACCAATAAGGGACCTGTGAGCTGAGAAGGCCCTGAAAACCATGAAGAACTGCTTCAGTACTGACCCACAATAATTTTACAGGAAAAGCTCTACATCTAGAAATACCCATATTAAAATAGATAAATAAAAAAGAACAGCATATTTGATGCAAGCAGTACAGGAACTGAAGTCAACCTCTGGGTCCTGCAGTAGCTCTGAATGGTTTTACCCTCATTACTTGTCTCTTCCTACACCTATCCATGCATTTTCTGCTCTGGTGTTTCCTTCTCCATCCCCATTTTCTTTTTGCTGTTAGTCATGTACTGATTCTCTCAATATCTTACTCAACAGCTGAATTTCCCTTGACTGTTTAATATTTATCCTTTCATCTCCAAAGTAGACCCAATGACAGTAAGCCACAGAACCACAGAATTAGAGACTCATTATGGTGGAGAAGACTTCTGAGATCATCAAGTTCAACCACTCACCATGCCCACCACTAAACCATGTCTCCAAGCACCACATCTAGATGCAGAAGAGAAGTTCAGGCCAACAGGACATGACATGAATCACCTGTACTACACCTCCAACTTCAGCTCTGAATACAGCAAGACTAACTCCTGATTGTGACAGATGCTTGTAGTGTAACCTCATGTATTAATCAAAGTGAAAATGACACCATTCCCTAATAATAGTTTTAATAAACCTTTCCCCAAAGTCAGAATGAAAGAGAAAGAACCATATTTTCAGGTGCTATCTGCAATTAAAGGTGTTTTTTACTTTCTGAAGAGTAATTCTCAGCTCTAAGATAGACAGAAATCACAATATATGAGGGCCAATGAAATGAACAGCTAAACAGTAAGCTGTTGCTTAAACAAAACTGTAGTTATGGCTGGAACAGAGGCTGCAGCACTTTCCCTGCAGCTGAAGGGGCTGGTATCAACTGTGTTTGGAAGATGCTTTTTTATCTTTGATTAACATAAGCATGATTCAAGTTGAATGTTAATGTTCCCAGGATGCTCGGCTCCAGCACCATCCTTATTTTATTGCCTTGACTTCCTGACTTGCCAGACAAATATGATTTTACCATTCAACACATCATAGATCTTGGTCACAGAACTGAAATGCCAGATTAATGAGCCCCTGCATTATTTAGAACTATATAGCTAGATTTTTCAAGGACACCAGGGCAAAAGAGGACTTCTTTATCACAGCCACTGCATAGGAGCACAAATAACCCCTTATAATTCAAGTCCATTACCAGCAAACAACTATTCCTCATTAAAAATACACAAATCAATGTCTGCACTTTACCTCTGCAGTCTGAGGAAATGGACCTGAATGAAAAGGGAAATCTGAGTCCCATTCAAGACCCACTTAGTTAAAAGCACTGTAGATTGCATGGAACACCACTTCTTTTTCCAGACACTTCTGATACTTACATCAAATTCATTTAATGCAGCAGCAAGCTCTCCTATGCCAGTGTGTCCCTTGTTCTCATCAGTGGGTGAGGTGGCCTGGGCAGCATTGGAGATGCCAGCAATTGCTTCTTGGACTTGCTTGAAGACATAGTCTCTGTTGGCCCTGGTGGCTGCAACATCAGGGTGACGGAGAAAGGCCTGGGATGCAGTATACAGCATAGTGGCATTCTTCTTCAGAGCACCTCGAGCTGCAGCCATCTCATCCCTGCAGTGAGGATCTTTCAGTTCCTACACAAAAAAAATGCCATTTTCATAGATGTAAATGAAAGGGTTTGTGTTAGAAGCTATTGTCTGCACAGCTGAAGTGGCTCTGCATAAGTACTGTCCAGTGATTCTGCAGAGATGGGATCAAGGACAGAATCAGCCATAAACCCCAGCTAGAAATCTCCTCCTTGTCCAAGCATTCCCCTTCCTTCTGCATAGCTGCAGCTGCTACCTTCTGCTCACAATATTTTCTTATCAAGGAGTCTATATGCTTCCTTTATTCAAAGGCAGGCAGAAAATGTATATAAACCATTCAGAAAGTTTATCCTGAATGACTAGATTCAGTCTGCTGATTCCATAAAGGCAAAGGGAGTGCAACAATCCTGTTGGGGCAAGTGCCATGATTTTGCACATACTATATATTTATGCCTTTTGTAAAGTTATCATAAGGTGGGTCTTTAAAACAATCCAACCCTAAACATATTACATTGATGAATATGTATTTAGTTGTTAAAGACCTAACACACCTCTCATTATTTTTAGCTTTTCCTTCACATTTTGCTCTATTTCTCATCTCACTTAGTATTTGCTTTCATGGCATATACTTTGTGCCCTCTCACAACAGGCATCAGATATTGGACATGGCACCCAAATAAGATGACCTCAAATCAGCATAGGTTAGAATTCAATGGGAATAACCATCAACTGAAAACTACCCTTAATCTCCTGAATCACTTGGCTTTTCACCCTTCAATCTGTTCCTAATTGAAGCCACTTGGAAAATATTCTTCAAGAAATTGTGGGTTCGAAAAACTGACATTCAAAACAACCCCAAAAACTAAACCAGTGTGATTTAATTATAGGGAAGACACAGCAATTACTTCTTGTACACTTTAAATCAGCCTTGGACATAAACCACAAGACTCTTTAGAACCAAGATGAACTTTCTGAAGCCCTGCTTCCCAATGTACTCACCTGTTGTCTTCTAGCAGCTACATAGTTCAGCTTCACCATCTCTTTGCCAAATTCTTTGAAGCGGTTGGCTAAATCTTGCTCATTTGTGGCGTTTTTCACAGCTTCTAGTGCTTCCTCTACCTAGAGCATAACATATCAACTCTGTCAGCATTTTAACCTGAGTGCATGCTTTGATAAAGTCTAACCATTCTACTCAATATGGACTCAATTTAGCTTTTATGGCCATCACTGTACAGTGCTTTTATAACAGTCCCACTAACTTTAATTAGGTCTCTTAATAGAGGAGCTCTCTGATTGTCATCCTGCATTACTTTCCTTTTACTCTTCTTTGGTATCATGTAAAACTAATGGAAAAGGCATAACTGGATTAAATTTGCCCACTCACACTTATCAGATTAAATGTTTAATATCTTTGGGGTTCTAAACCAGAAGAGATGAAAGTGTTCTTAATGTGTGGTACAGGCTTTATGGGGAAACAAAGGGAAGTCATTAATTCTGGACCAAAAAATTAACATTTAAAAAGGAAACTTAAGCTTGCCATTGAGATTTAAATTTACCCTGACATAGCCAAAACACTGTATCTTTGTGAAATAAATGAAACAATAGATTCAACCTAGAATATATTGATTTTTTTTCTCAGCTCTCAGTTTTCCTTTTTCAGTTACTTTAAAACACTATCTGTGAAGTAAGTGAAACAACAGATTCAACCCAGAATATATTTATGGTTTCTTTTTTTTTTTAACTCAGTTTTCCTTTTTCAGTTGCTTTAAAACTGAAGAAAACATACCTGCAGGTACTCAGTCATGCAGCAGTTAACAGGCAAAGATATAAACCCCCAGTTATACCTACAAGCTAATTTACCAAATCTATTGTACCTTATGCACAGCAAGAGAGAAATACCTTAAGGGATAAAATGGTCTTTTCATACAATAAGCAAAGAAAATTTTTCCTGTGAGTAGATAAAAATTCAAAGTTGTATTTCTCTCCTTCACAAGATAAAAATGCAATTCCAAGCAAAAAGATTGAGAACTGAAAAGCTTCTGTTCATCCTTCCTCCTGTAAATCCTACTGCTTCAATTCATGGCAACATGTATGAGCTTTCAACAACAGATCTAGAAGCATAGAATTTTCTGAGCTCGAAGAGACCCAGAAGGATCATCTAGACCAGCTCCTAATCCTGCACAGGGCACCCCAAGAATCACACCATGTGCCTGAGAGTGATGTCCAAGAGCCTCTTGAACTTAGTCAGGCAATTTTCCTCTTGAAGAGAAACAGCTAATTCTGATGGGGACTTGCTGCTGTGCAAGGGCAGTGCTTTGCAGCTGACACTCCAAACACCACTAGGAATCGAGAACTTCAGCACTAGCTGGTGCCTGATGAATTCAGAAAGGCACAATTACGGGCACAAACTGCCTCTCTATCATTGTGTGCCTGTGTTACTGATTTTCATGTTGAGCCTTTACCTGCTTACTGTGTATTTACAAACCACAAGACAGTGGAGTAGCAAAACACAGATATTTCTATAGGAAAATGTATCATTCAAGCATATAAATCCAGAGCTGCTGGGTTGCAAATTTTATGCTGTGTCTGAGAGTTGCAAGCTACATCTTATTCAGAACCCAATTACCTCTTCTCTTCCTCTTAAAAAGAACAGGAGTGTTTAAAGCTATCTTCCTGCCTTACCCATTAACACAAATTACAAAATCATTCTTGTATTAACCAGTTCCTTCTTGCAGGATTCCTTGCAAAATACAAACAGCTCCTGTCCTGTCAGGAAGCATTACATTAAACTACCTGAAGCTTTCATCTTTACCATGTTTCTGAGGCTGAGCACAAGCATGACAACCTGATATACATTTTGTAAGTCCTGCCAGCTCCCTCTTAAATAAACTTGTTGGAGAATCTGTTACAGATTCCACTCTGATCATCAGATTATCACCCACTCTCATGTCAGTCTGGGCTCAAGCCCACAGAACTACATTGCTGTAACAGAAGGAAGCAATCTCAAATCACAGAATCACAGAATGTTAGGAGTTGGAAGGGACCTCAAAAGATCATCCAGTCCAACCCCCCTGCCAGAGCAGGATTCCCTAGACCAGGTCATGTCTGATTGTCTTTGGCAGACCTTGAATCTGAATTTTAATCCTAAAGTTTATAATATCAAAGTGGCAGCCTCACTTGCAAAATACTACTTGAATTACAGTAGCCTGGAAGTATTATGGCAGGGGAAAAAATTAAAAGCATATTCAGGAGAGACAATGCTTACATTGCACATAATCAGAGCCACGTGCTGACAGCTAGGAGAGCAGCATTCTGCTCATTAGAGCAGAGCTCACTAGAACCTGGGCAGAAAAAACTCCCTTTTTCATGATGAAAACTGTTTGTTTTCAGTCTATTTAGCTTATCTGCATAGTTTGCAAGTTGAAGGGCTCATATTGTTTTTCCAGAACATAATATCATTGTACAGTTACATTGTGAAAAAGCTAAATTATATTAAAAAAACAAACAAACCCCAAAACTTTCAGGACAGTTATTAAAAAAGAAGTAATTCTCTATTTCCCCTGCGAAACTCACAGGTTTCTGATATTCTGTGTATGATCTTCTGCAAAATTATGTTTTGTTTCAAAGCTTTCTGCTTGTTTGTGAAATAAAAGGGAAACAGACAAATAACTAGGAGAAAAACAACAACAACAAAACATTTTCAGTTTTAACTGCAAAGTTTTTATACTCCTGTATAAAAATATGAATGGTGGCAGGCAAAAGCAAATACAAATCCATATCAAACTGTCTGCCAGGCTTTAATTCCTTTTTTTCCACTCTTTGATGCCTAATTAGACACTTCTACTAGTATCTCATTTCAAATTAAAGATTCAATCTTTTGATACATCCAGAATCTGCGCAGAGAAAAAAGTAGAGCAACTGTAGTACCTCAACATTGCCACAAGAGGGCAATACTCTACCGGTACTGAGACAGTAAAACCTTTGGACAAGATGCCAGGTGAGATGAGGAAATCGTGGAATTACAGAGCCATGGCATGGTTTGGCTTGGAAGGGACCTTTCAAGGTCATTTAGTCCAACTCTCTTGCAGTCAGCAGGGACATCTCCAACTAGAGCAGGTTACTCAGAGCCCCAGACAACCTGAGCTGGAATGGTTCCAAGGATAGGACATCTCCCACCTCTCTGGGTAACCTGGGACAGGGCCTCAACCACCCTCACTGTACAAAAATTTCTTCTTTATATCCAGTCTCAATCTCCCTCTTTTAGTTTAAAACCATTTTCCCTTCTCCTACCACTACAGGCCCCTAACAGCAGTGTCAGCCCAGTCCTAGAAGATATCTGAGATATCTGCCAATTTGCTCCAAAAACTAGTTTCTGCAGAAAGAGAAAATGAATGAGGCTAATGCAGGGAAGTGTCACCTCCTGCCCTTTACTAGCCCTTCGACAAAAAACACCTATGAAACAGAGTAAGAAACATGAGCAGTGACAACCAGTACTGATTTGTCCTCTACTTTTCTACACCCCAAGCATGCAATCAGAAAGCAGAAGGATACAAATGCCTACGATTTTGAGGTGTGAGAGAAGCCTCATGACATCAGCCATGTCAGCCAGGATGAGCAAGCGAGTGACAGCAGACAGCAGGGCACGAGCAGCTCGCACCATGGTGCCTCGTTTCACCGAGGAGCAGGGGTCATCAGCAAACTCTGAAGAGGCAATTCGCATGGTTTCTCCTAAAATTGAGGAGAAAAAAAGACAATTAGAGATAAGTTTTGCACTTGTAAACTCCCTAAATAAACTACCTGCTGTGAGGGGAAGTAATTAACTAAGTATTGCTGTAAAAGTTCATAACAGGTTATCTATAACCTATAAAGAATTACTAGTTCATGTTTAATATCTAATAACCTAGAAGAAAAGCTGTCACAAGGGATGAAGGATTCTCTGTCTCACTGCCAATTAACATATTTTTATCCTTGTAGAGCAATGGCATCAAACCACTCTTAGGCCAAAGGTAATGCTAGTCAAATTATTTTATTTTCCTCTTTAACTGGAAAAAAAGCCAGCACTACTTTCAGTTATCTGGGTTTTCTTTTTTTTCTTTTCAAATTAATTTCAAGTTATTCTGGAATCTGTATTAAATTACTTTCAGTGAAAATTAGGTCAACACAGGAAACACAGACATCTCGAGTCATCAAGTCTGCTCCCTTCCCACTGCAGACAGTCATGTCATAATATAATTAATAATAATCTTAATATGATAACAACTGCACTCATAAACTTATCAAGCTTCCATCCTAGAAACAGCTCAGGCATTTAACCCCAATTAATCCTACTGGAAGTAGGGAGCTCATTCCAGATTCCGACAGGTTTTCTTCATTAGAGACACACTAATTCCATACTGACTGCATTTATAGCTAATTTATATCCATTTCCTCTCATGCCCCATTTGTCCTTCAGTTTAAGTATTCTTCTTCTACTGTGTTTCCTATTGTACCTCTTTTGCTTCATGCATTTTTCCAAGGAGCCATGACAGAATAAAGGCAGGACCTCAAGTCTGCTCTTGGAGCACAGAATATCCATTCCTACAGTCTGTACAGCAGCCCTGTGAAACAGTTATGTTCCTGGAATACATGTGCAAGAACTGCAGTTTTCTGGGATAGATCCTTTGCACCTAAGAGAAATATTTCACCTGGATCTGTGCAGCATTCATAAACCCTTTTTGTCAGACACATCCTGTCAGCACCTGTCTTGCTTGGAGGAAAAAAACTTGGACTTCATTTACATTTTGGACATGAAGAGTCTTAGTTTGATGTGCTGGCTTGAATAGAGTTAATTTTCGTCAGTAGTAGCTGGTGTGTGGCTGTGTTTTGGATTTGTGCTGGCAACAGTGTTGCTAACACAGGGATGTTTTAGTTACTGCTGAGCATTGCTTACACAGCCTCAAGGTCTGTTCTGCTCCTCACCCCACCAGTGAGCAGGCTGGAGGTGCACAAGAAGCTGGGAGGGGAAACAGACAAGGCACTTTCCTGCACTTGAGTGATGTGTCCAAAGACATGCACTAGAAGAGATGGCCAAAGTTAATATTTAGGTTCTGGGATCTCATCAGCTTGTGAGAAGGTTCAAACCTTCAGTTCTCATCTCCCAACCTCACTACCAAACCACTCAGCTTGCTCTGGTAGGATTTAACTGGGGACCTTATCTATCTAACCTTCCTTGAGGAGTAAGGCAAGATTAAGTTCACTCATACTCAGTCACTGCCTCCTAACAAAGTTACGGCACCTAGGAATGGGTGGGGATGGCACAGAGGAAAAAAAGAGTTGGGCTACTGAACTTCTGGAATTAGAGCAGACTTAAAGGTAAGCACCTCCCTATGAACAAATGGACTAAAGCTCTTCATGGTTCATACAGGAAGGAAATGCCATTTTTACAATGCCTTGAAGTGTTTCTAAAGAGAGAAGATGGTGGGCACCAAAGCAGCAATCTAGAGAACAGCTAGGATCAGAAGGGGATGTTGGCAATACTCCAAACACCTGGAAATATTTAAGCAGTGACAGGTTGATTGTATGTACCTGAGCAGTTCTCAAATGGAAGAAATTAATAAAGCTATGGTCTAATAAATCCAGCTCTTTTAGATTTTGTCTTTTGTTCTCCAGGTCCAGAATGAAAAAGATGTGACATCTGATCCATGACCTAATTAAAGTATTTTAGAGTGCTTTCCTTGCAATTAGAGCAAAAGCACTGTTATGAAGCTACTCTAAATTAGAACAATGTGTAGACCCAAACTGAGCTGCATATGCCATACAGAACAGTGGTGATGAGAATGAATGATAATATGATAGATTTGAACAACCCATAATTGCTAATAGGGTATATTTAAATACTGGAAGCAGGTTTTTAATCCTTTCCTCATGGATCCTGTCTCAGTACTACAAAGGTACAAAAGTGACCTTTTCAGGATGCAAGTTCTGCAATTCTATGCCCTTTGGACCTGTCTAGAAACTTCAAGTGGAGCAGGACCACCTACTGTGCACACCAGTCTTCTGGCCACCACTCAAGCTTCTTATGCAGGAATAATGAACTAAATCTGGTCTTTGATGGTTGGTTTCACACTGTCTATCCTCCTCCTACCTTAATAATCATATTGCTTATTTACTCTGTATCTTACAACATCATAGTTTGTTTACAGTATTTGAAAATCCATTCTTCCAAATGGAAAAGAACTGATTTCAGCAGCAATCTCTATTTGATAGTGTATTCTTACTCATTAAAATTTGGGAAGTAGCTTGTATTTTGATACTGAAAAATGCTGTACACTTACTAAACATAAACATGCATTAAACGTGCTCTTCAGTACTCCCAAAGCTTTACACAAATGCCTATTACATCTTCATCTCCCCTTCCCCTAATAATTTTCTTCTAAGTCTTTACTACTATGCCCCTTAAACTCATTTCCCCTTTCACTTGCAGTTGGGATTCTGTTTTCTGTCTATGGAGGAATGGCCACTGTTCTCATTGTATCAACAGGTTTCATGGCCAGAAAAAGCCATATATGATCTAGCCTGATCTTTCCCCATCACACTGCAGCTGCTGGAGCTGTGTCTCTGTGGAATGGATTATACAATCTAGTTCACTTCAATTTGACTCATTTTATATTTGACATTTAAATAGAGTGATGGAAAATGAATCATTATGTATTTTAGAGCACAATGGATATCCTTAAAATTCACTATGCCCATTCAGATTCAATAGCACACCATCTCATCCATTTCACAGACCACTACAATATCTAATTTTAATTAACCCAACTACTTCTCTCCTCAGGGACAGTAAAATACCAAGAATACAGAACTTTTAAGATATTTAGCCACATATCTATGCCTATCTAAAACAATTATTTCACAAATGTGACCTTGCAGAAAGAATTGTTCTAATTAATATTCAGATTAACAGTTCATTTGAAACATCACCAATACACTTAACTCCAATAAAACATTAATTAAACTTTAATTCAAAAGTAAATTGTTTTGGATGTGAGAACACATTACCATTTCTAATCCCTCTGTATCTGCAGATCCAAGCTACTCTGCAGTGCAACATCCTTCAGGAATGAACTAAACAACTGCTTGGCCCTCACTGAGCTTAAAGGTTCATGGACATCCCTGTGGCTGGTGCTAAGGGACATCAAAACACACATGGACCTCTCATGACACCAAAAAAATATACAAGTGAATTTAAAAATTCCAACTCAGCTGAATTATACTATGGCCTCATTTGTATCCTGGCAAAAGCCATGCAGCTGAATCTCAGTGTTCTACAGAAGACAAGGAAAATGTTTCTTTTCATCTCCAAGTACCATCTGTGGTGCCAAATTGGCTGTCTCCTTGCTTTGTTCCAGGGGCTGGATAAACCTGATTGTCCAAGGCTGTATACAAGCTGGCTTGCTCTCACTCTCCAGCTGGGACCAAACCCTATGACATAATATCCTTTCCAAGGAAACCTGAGCATGTTTGTTAGGGAATGTTCAAATCCTGGCAGTGGCAGAACTGTCCTCCAAACAGCCAGCACAAAGCAGAAAGATTCCTGTCAGGCAGCAAGATACTGAGATGGGATTCAGCACTGCAGGAAGCCTGCTGTTTCTTTGCTCAGCTAGTAGTTTTGCCACAACTGCTATGTTTATTCTGAAAAAAAATTGAGATTGCTAATTAAAAATAACAGTTTTCTTCTTTAGTGGATAGCTTCTTGGAGACAAGAAGCACATTCAAAATGAGTAGAATATTTCACACACAAACAAGACAAAACTATTCAAGTAACTACAGTGGCAGTTGCTAGAAAGAGTTGCCATGTTCTTTGTGAGCTATGCATACCAAATTTATTACAATAATTACTGTAAAAAAGGACTAAAGAGACTACAACTGACAAATAAAAATCATTTTCTGTGAGTCCTAGAAATTAAAGTCTTGAATTTAATCATTTAATGGGTTTCTGTGTGACAAGGGATGAATTGTAAAGAGAACTGTGGTTAATAAATTTGAGTGAAACTTATCAGGCATAGAAGGGAACAACATTTGAAACACACACAACTTTCCAAGAGGCACAGATGGGGAAGCACCCTAAGAAAACTGCTATGGCAGATTCCAGATCAGATTCCATCATTCTGGATATTACTTTCATTCTGGGGCTTGAGGAGTCTAACAAATACTGTACAGCCAAGCAAGTTAGGAAGGAGATTATATCTCTGCCCTAGGCACTGTGAACTAAGTTCAAAATCATAATTAGAATCAGTTCTATCACTCTCTATTATCACATTAAAAAATTGCCCAATGAAAAGTTGAGTTGAAATTGATATTTTGTGAGATAAGCATCACTCTCCAAGGATTCATATTTTCCAGCAAGGCACATTTTAGGAACAAAAGTTATCAGAAATTCCCAGTGAGCTCTGAGAAAGGAAGAAGCAGCAAGTTATTGATGTCAGCTCCTGGGAAACACTGAGAGGAGGTAGGTTGGTTTGGGGGTGAGATTGATCAGTTAGTGGATTGATCACCTCACTAGATGTTTGAAGGGCTTAGTTTTGTGTCCCTCCTAATTTCTGTTTTTCTTGATAGAATCACAGAATGGCCTGAGTTGGAAGGGACCCACAAGGTTCATCAAGTCCAACTCCTATCTATGCACAGGACAACCCCAAAGTCACACTATGAGTAATAGTTAGCTCCTGTCCATGAATGACTTGACAAAAGCAGTAAGAAAATAACAGAATCATTGAGGTTGAAAGAGACCCAAGCATCACCTCCATGCCACTAAACCATGCCTCTAGGTGCCACATCTAGATGGTTTTCAAACCATGGGGACTCCACTACTGCCCTGGGCAGCTTGGTGCAAGGCTTCCTTCTCTTAAACAGGGACCACCTGGCTCTAAACAGAGCCATTTTCCAAGATCTCTGTACCCTGGGGATTATTAACACAGCAAGAGGTGTTGTTGCCTGCTGATCACTCAGCTTTCTGATGAGCCTAAGACAAAGGAAATGGGCAGATTATGGAAATAATAGAGGCATACAGTGCATTATTAACATCATTATGAAAAATCTGGGAAGCAAGCACTGCCTTTCTACAACACCCTGGCTGAGATTAAGAGAACAGGCATGTTGGACAAGTTAGGGGTTTGTGGCAGAAGCAGAAAAGTAACAGGAGAAATTTAAATGCAAAAATTGAAAGAGGTTCAGCAGCTGAGACACCATGAGAGAGGAGAAAAGCAGACCAAGGAGAGTCATCAGCACAGGGAAAGTCCATGCTATAGGCTTACAACAAGAAAGGATAAAAGAAAGCAGAAAACAAGAGTACAAAGGAGAACACTTGCAGGTTTACAGAGAGTGACAGAATGTATAATAGCACCTTTAAAGAATTAAGTGATTTCATTTCTACTTTCTGTTCACATAATCTGCACACATTATTTATGGCAACCTATATATGAGACCCAATGCAGTTATTTTTCCACTATAAAGGAACTTGTCAAGGATTTCTGAAATCATGCCCAAAGCACCAACCCACATGAAAACTAAGTCTACCTTCCCAAACATGAAATTACATTAAATAGAAAATGATTTGGAAAAACTATAGCAATCTTTCATCTAAACTTGACTTGGTAACAGCTGAATACTCTCTCCCTCTATTGCAATAGCATACAGGTGTTACCATAACCTTATACAGCTCCATACGTTGTGTCAGTGTAGAACAACTGCAAAAGCTTCTCTACAGAGAGATAAAGAGATATCTGAAGATCACACTGTGAAATTACAGCCTGGTGCAGGGATAAAACCACCAAATTGATCTATGGAGCAGCACACAAAGGCTAGATCAGTATGTTTGGTATCATAAAAGGTTCATAAACAATGTATGATTAGTGTTCGATTTCTAAGGAAGACACAAAGAAAACCATTAGTGAGAGCTGCAGACAGAGGTGTCATTGTGGAAGCATATTAAGAAATCTGTGAGGTGCAAAAACTGTGCTTAACTATCAGGGATAATCATCAGCTGCATCTATTTGATGCTCTTGTCAGCAAGTGTCTTAAAGCCCACGTAGATTTCTGTCAGCCTAGCTAGAGCTTCTCTGCTACTAAACTTGGCATATTTAGAGCTGACTGTGTTTTTCTACCTCACACTGAAACAATAAATAAAATCACATCTTTAGTTTTCACAGTTTTAGTTTTCATCTAAGCAAAGGCAGAAAATTGAAAATTCAATTAGTCAGGAAACTCATGGCCAAAGTGCAGAGGTGGGGGGAAAACCAAACAGGAAATGAAAGCATAAAGAAAGACAAATGAACATAAAAAGTTGTCCTACAATACAAACTCAAGATGTCAGAGGGTAGTAGGCAGTGGTTCAATGCCCACATGAAGATCAGCAACAAGTGGTGTCCTTCAGGGGTACCTAGTGGGACCAGTACTCTTCAGTAACTTCATTAATGACATAACAAATGGGATCAAGTGTACTCTAAGCAAGTTGTCAGATGATGACACCAAGCTGAGTGGTATGGTTGACATGCCTGAGGGATGGGATGTCATGCAGATGGACCTGGACAAGCTAGAGAAGTGGGCCCATGTGAACCTCAGGAGGGTCAACCAAACAAAGTGAAATGTCCTGCACTTGGATCCAGCCAAACTCCAGGATCATTCCAGACTGTGCATGAAGAGATTGAGAGCAGCCCTGAGGAGAAGGACTTATGGGTACTGGTGGGTGAAAAGCTGGAGATGAGGCAGCAATGTCTGCTCCCAGCCCAGAAGACAACCCTGTCCTGGGCTGCATCCCCAGCAGTGTGGCCAGCAGGGCAGGGAGGGGATTGTGCCTCTGCTCTGCTCTGGGGAGACCTCACCTGTAGTGCTGGGGCCAGCTCTGGAGTCCTCAGCACAGGAGGGACATGGACCTCCTAGGAGTGGGTCCAGAGGAGTCCACAAGAATGATCTGAGGGCTGGAACCTCTCTGCTGTGAAGACAGACTTTTTATCAGAACCTGTTTTGACAGGACAAGGGCTGATGGTTTGAAACCAGAAGAGGGAGATTTAGACTGGACAGAAGGAACAATTTTTTACCACTGAGGGTGATGAGACATTGTCTCAGGTTGCCCAGAGAGGTGGGAGATGTCCCATCCCTGGAACCATTCCAGGCCAGGTTGTTTGGGGCTCTGAGCAACCAGCTCTAGTTGGGGATGTCCCTGCTGACTGGAGGGAGCTTGGACTAGATGACCTCAAAAGGTCCATTCCAACCCAACCCATTCTATGATGCTTTGGATAGAATTAAAAATAGGCCAAAATGAGTTAGTAAAGTGCTAGTAGCTTACATTCAACCAGATTATGTTGTGTGCAGGAGCCCAGGATGAGAAGGACTCCTAGATCACCATGTCTAGCTACTTCCACCAACAATCAGAGCACACAGCCTCCCAGTATTCATCACAAACTGACAGATTGATTCAACCCCCTCCTCACCTTCTGCTTCTGTTATTGCTGTGCCTGGATCATTCCAGAGTCTCATTCCTTTGACCTTGAAACTTACTTTTCATTTCCAAACCTGTAGTACTTGTGAGGAATTTCTACCTTCATTTCTTTTCATTGTTATTCTATGCATTTGACATTATTTCTGCCATGCCTAGGTGTCTAGAAAGGACACTCCTCATGCTTGACAGGATTTTTTTTCTATCAGCTATATAGAATCAGAACAAACAAAGTTTTTCAGCACAGAATGCATTCTCAGCTCTAAAAGCACCAGGGAAGTAGCACAATACAAGACAAATGAGAAGAGAAAATGGAAACTGCTTCAGTCAGTGGGAAATGTATTAAGATTAAGTGAACAGTAGCTTAATTTAGGCACAAGTTGGTGGACAATCATATCTAACATGTTAGCCATAAAATAACAGCACAGTCAAAGTCATAAAAATCAAAGAGATTTTAAACCATAAGGTCTGGAAGAAACAGGTGAAGGGAAGATAGGGCTGACACATTTTTGTGAAGAAAACAACATATGTTTCATCAAATACTGTAGGAATCACATAATAACATAGACATTTTAAATTGATTTATCTGCAATGAAAACAAACAAACAAAAACCCAAGCAGAGCTCTGAAAGTCAAATTGGGAACAATTATGGATGAATGAGATTTGCAAACAGCAGAAATCAAAAGCAGTGGCAAGCCTAGACTTTTATTTTTAGTAGTTATGAAACTAATTCTCAATTCCATAGGCACTACAGAACTGTGTCCTAGTTTGCAGATATAAACAGCAGCCAAAATATCTTGCAGACCTAAAATTTAAGATGCATTTGTCTGATAAAGGGACTGGACCAGAGAGAATGAGGCAGTTGGTGACCAGAATACTAGAACTTGACACTTTGCAGAGGAAATCAGAGTGTGTTATTTGATGATAGCATTGTATAGCCCCTCACTCTAAACACTGGTCTCTGTAACCTATGAAAGACCTTGTCCAGACAAAGATGTATTCAAAATGGGAAATGCAAAGACAATAAATTAGTCTGTTATATATTGACTAAGCATCTTTTAGGCTTCAAATATTAGGAAGCCTATTTCAAATTTTCATGCTGTCATTTTTATTGTTGCTTTCATCAACTGCCAATTTCTGAAACCATATAGAGGTTTCCAGCCTCATCTGTATGGGAGAATACAGCTTCTTCACAACTGCTTCTAAAGTTGGATGACCACCACAGAAAGTGAAATCACAAATAAAGAACACAGCTCCAAGGACTGTTTAGATCTTCCTCATGAAAAGTGACTGGGTAAGGAGCAGAAATAAACCTGGTAACAAGGATCCCACTTTTTAGGTGAATTATAGCAGTATTTGTGATTACAGTCTGAGAAAAGAAAACCTTGGCTTTAAATTGCAAATACATTTTATCACCTCATGCACAACACTTACTGAACAGAATGAAAAATTGTATCTGCATTTGTTAGGAACCTTTTTCTGTGTCATCACTGGAAAAATCACTCTTGACATTTTCCACTTAGGTTTTGAAAGGCTGAAAATTCATCATTCAGCCCAGCAAGGGAGAAGGACTGAAGAGGTGGAGGCAATAGGAGAGGATAAGGGTGGTGGTGTAGAAGGGAAACAAATCTGTCTTTCCCTTTGGGTGAAGGTTGGCTCTGTACCACATCCCATAGTGTCCTTCAGCTCTTCACTCAAAGCAATGCAACTGCAGCAGAATGTAATGACCAAATCTCCAGCCTGTCTCCTTGACTTTCTCCCTTCAGCAGGCTACTTCCCAATTTAAGTATCCAAGACAAAGCCTCTGCACAGCTCCAGATCTCCCCCTGGACTGCCCTGTCCATCACTACATTAGCCAGCTGGTGAAACTTTTATTACCTTTGCTCTGTTCAAAACTTCCAACAACAGTGATGGGAGTTTCAGAAGACACCTACACACAGCCATCTGAGGATACCCCATTACCCACCTGAAAGGAATCTCCTTCCAAATACTTCCAATTCCAACCCACTAAAATAACTGATTTCCAGTTCAAAGGCTGAATCAGACTTTTTCTCCTTTTTTTCTTTATTTTGTTTTAATGTTGGGTTGAACAAAAAGAAATTCAGCTCAGAATTTCTGCCCAAAGACTCCATAGTGATTTCAAGCACTCAGCTGTGATCCAGATGATGTTTCACTAGCACATAAATGAGAGCAGCTTCAAAAAGAGAGGCTGCAATGCTTATCCCATGGTGTTCTACAGCTTCACAGCAACAGAGTTCTTCTGAGAGGTCAGAGACTTCAAACCTCTATATTGAATTACACCCAGAGAGGACTTCAACAGATTTCATGCATGCTGGAAAATCATCTTGCAGAACACTGTTAATAGTTAGCTCAAGATTTAATTGAAAAGGCTGTACATGTAACACTGCTGGGGATTACTTACTGGGGGCTAAGCCTACCCAGTTTGGGAATTACTGCTGGAAGACCAAACATAGGAAGACACCTACCTGTGGTACCTCTTCCAACTTGTAAGTGTCCATTTTATTTTATTTTTTCTAAATCCTAGTGAAACTCTCTTCCAAATTTGACCTGAATTCAGAAATTTCATGCATACTAACACTACACTCTGATAAGTGGTGGGAGTAAAATCTTTACTGAATAATGTGCCCTAGTTACAATGCCCTGATAGATGTTCTTATTACCTGTGGTGTATTTCTGCAACCCTTTCTCCAATAAAACCACTGTTAACAGAAATATTTGTTTCTAAAAGTACAAATAGTGATTTTTAGGATCTGACTGTAGAATTCAAGTCAAATATTTCTGGAAGAGACACTATTTCTATAACTTTCAATTTGTGAGTATAATTCAGTTTTTGACAGCTGTCAGGAGTTGATCTTCTAAAGCAATTTCATTCTTCCCTGCTACAGAGTCACGATAGGAATAAAATCTTCAAGAGAGACAATTTAAATATAGTGTGAAAAAGGAAAAATCACCTAATATATTGATTTATATTAGTTTTCAAACATATATCACTGTGCTTTTACAAAATCTGTCTCAAACTGTCATCTTTGGGCAATATATCAAAAGCCAACTACCCTTTATAACAAACCTATCTGGGAGACGTAAGTCACTTTCATAAATTTAAACAAACATGAGCTTAAACAAAACATTGAAAAGTGAAATGAATACTCACAAAAGCTTCAGCCAAGGCTACAGTAGAAATAAATCTTTTGAAAATGGTGCAGAGAATAAGCACAAGCTCTCAGGCAACTCAACAAGAACTCAGTCAACTGGCTCAAGAGCCAAGTTCAAGACTTCCCCGGCTGAGTACAGAAAATCACCTGTAGGTATTTCTCTTCTCTCTATCTTTAGCTCCCTGCTCAAGGATACAGGACTCATTATGGGATGCAGGGCAAGAAAGTTTTAGGACTGCACAAGGCTTCTAACAGGACTTTTAGAGGAGGAACCAGCATCCAGGTGTCAATTGTGAGACAGAGAAGCTAAAGCCACCTACTGAAGGGATCTACATTATATACACGTACATAGGTATTTCTCACTAACAGATCTTCAATCCTAATCAGCCAGAGAGGGGAAGAGGATAAGACACTTGGTGCTGTGGTGTTAGTTTCATAGTCACACAGAACAGTTTGGGTTGGAAGGGACCTTTCAAGGTCATCTAGTCCAAACTCCCTGCAGTCAGCAGGGACACCTGCAACCAGATCAGGTTGCAATGGTTTGAGGGATGGGACATCTACCACCTCATCTGAGCAACTTGTGCCTGTGTTTCACAAAATCACATGAGTGTGGTCCCTTCCAACCCAAACCATTCCTTGATTCTACAATCACTAAAAGTAACAAGAATCTTAAAGCTATATATTCTTTGCATTCACATTCATTCCAAAGTATTTTACAAATGACAGACCACATTTATTTCATACCTATCAATGGAAAGCACCTCCCTCTGAGATGCATTGCAACAACTGTCTGCAGTAGTATATAATAGGATCCAGCAATACAGGGCAGGAAATGAGGAGCATGCCAGAGCCAGCTGTAACTGCAGGAGACACTTTTAGGTTGATGGTGTAATTATCCAAGCTGGAATTTTGCCAGATAATCAACTAGCCATGTGCTGGCAAAACACAGCCTCAGTTCATTCATCCAGCTCTCCGTGTCGCTGAGCTAAACCTGGCACTCCCATTGCAGCATGGCTGCTCAGTTTACATGGCTCCTGGGTGCTAGAAGTGGTGCTTGGTGTCTCCTACTCTCCTAATTAGGGAATCATGTTCTACAGACCTAAAAAAACTGCTCTAATTTTCTGACAGATTTTTTTCAAGCCTGCAGTGTGGAGAGGAGATGAATGTCTGTATCATTCTCTGTAAGACTGTTGAAGATCTTTTTTACTCTCTGCTTCCTGCATCATTGTTTCCTTTTAAATACAGATTTTAAAAAATAAAAAAAGAGTAAAAGGTTTATTATCAATTAAAAATTCAGAAATTCAGTCAAGAAGAAAACCAAAACAAAATTCTTTTAGATGCCTCTAGCTTTACAAAGCAAAAATCTGTAAAGAAATCACCATTAACTTACACAAAGCTCTAACAATAAAGAGAATAAGCAGCACTGATACCATGTTTACTTGCCCAGATCAGAGAGCATGCAACAGTTTAGGTTGGTGACTCCCATACAGATGCATGCTCCTTGATGGATGCTAGCAAGTCAGCATCACAGCCCCAAAGGGAGAGAACCATAAATTCAGAGGGAACAAGGGCACTCAGGCCAGCACTGAAGATGCTGTACTAGAATTTGACATAACACAAAGTAAGCAACACAAAGAACAGGAAACTGAAGTAGCTGACAAATGAAACTGCATGCCAGAACATCCAGGCAGCAGCAGCAAAATTCTGGAAAAAAAGCAAGTTGGGGATGTGACAAGAAGATTTGCCACTGGGCAGCATGGCTGTTAAGTAAGACTTGAGTTCACTATTTGGGGACAGAGCAGACAAAAGAAAGGAGACATTAAAAAAGCCCACTTTTTCTTTTTTCCAAAGTTGAAATGTTCTTTATACTCACAGAACCACAGAATCACTAAGGCTGAAGAGATCTCTAAGATCATGAAGTCCTGCCATCAACCTCCCATACCACTAAACCATGTCCCCAAGTACCACATCCATAAGTTTTTTAAGCACCTCCAGGGTTGATGACTCCACCACTGCCCTGGGCAGCGTGGGCCAATGTCTAACAACTCTTGCAGAGAAGAAATTCTTCCTTACAATTCACAAAGAATTCTCTTTTTTTCACTTATATCCCACATTACAGATGTACTGTGACACAGGACATAATTTCAACTCCATTTTCAGAGTAGTTGATACACTTGATTCGGGAGACACCTTGAAAAGCATCTGATGAAGCAGTTCCCTTCTTAAATCTGCTCCACCTACCTTGTTTGCGTACATCCTCTACAGCAGCAACCAGCTCCTCCTTGAGATCCTGGCTCTCTTTAGCAATCTGATCTCCTTTTTCCAGGAAGTTTTGAGTGGCCTGTTCCACTGAAGCAGCCAACACATGAGCCTTCTTTGAGCGACCTTTCTTTTTGCCAGATGGTCCTTTGTTGCTCGTGTTGACAAGCGTGGTTACCTTTGGGAAACAAAAACAAGGGGGGGTTGGCTGTTTGAAGGATTCTTCAACAAGTAATAGCACAATAGATGGGCACATTATTCCCTCATTCAATACTTCTACTAGAAACAGAGTCACAGAACCTCCTGAGTTGGAAGGGACCCAAAAGGATCATCAAGTCCAACACTTTTCTCTGCCAGGACAGCCCCAAAGTCACCCCATGTATCCAAGAGCTTTGTCCAAATGAGAGTTGGGGCCATGAGTGCATCCCTGGGGAGCCTGTTCCAATGCTCCACTACTCTCTGGGTGAAGAACCTTTTCCTAAGATCTAACTTGAACACCCTGTGGCACAGCTTCATGCCATTCCCCTGGGGCCTGTTGCTGGTCACCAGAGAGAAGAGATCAGCTCCTGCCCCTCCTTCATCTCTGGTGAGGAAGTTCCAAACTGCAGTGAGGTCTCCTCTCAGTCTCCTGTTCTCCAGACTGAATAGACCAAGTGATTTCAGCCATTCCTCATATGGCTTCCCCTCCAGACCTTTCATGAGCTTTGTGGCTATTCTCATTAGGCTTGAAGTAACATAATGGTCACATGTGTTGAATACATATAAAGTTTAACATCCAAAGCATGGCAGCACATAGCTCAAAAAAAGGGTTTCCTTTTTAACTTTTACTTAGTCTGGGCTAAACAAACCCCAGTCAAGCAGTGAAGAAGAAAAAGATAAGAAACAGATATTGAAGGGCAGTGGTTTAAAGCATCATTTTTTTGTCACTGTTTCATTTAAAAAGAAAAAAAGAAAAAAGAAAACAAATCAGGCTGAGAACAACCAAATAGATATTACATTAGTTGAGTGAAATAAATCCTGAATAAATATTTTACAACAATACCTCCAAAATGCTTTCGTGGCACACCTTGAATATAGTGTCCAGTTTTGAGGCCTCCAATATAAGACAGATAGGCACAGATTGAAACAAGAGAAGGAAAAGCTCATGCAATGATTTGTGCAAGTACCATGGTTTTCATTTATAAAGCAGATTTTAATGAAAGTCCCCTAAAATATTCTGTGAACTGTAATATGATAGCCTATTAAAAAAGCAAAGGGAAGTAGAAGTCTGGACCCTCCTGATGCAAAAGAGGAAAAAAGGAAGAAAAAGGAGGAAAAAAGACCAAAAAAATGAGGAAAAGACAAGAATATAGCTCAATTTTCTTGCACGGCCTTAAAGCTAACTACCTTATTTTAAATACCTTATCCCACCTATGCTGATACAAAGGAAAGAATGTCTCTATCAGCTTCTGTTACTAATTAATGCAGACCTCACCCAAAATTCTGTACAATTATCAAATATATCACTTGATAATTACCATAAGCTCATTTGGCAACCCTATAATGATCCTGGCTTTGTGATCACACTGGGGAGACTTGCTCTCTTATTTTATTAAAGCAGCTTCACACAGTTCCAGCACAGATCTCTGTTGGAAAAACAGAACTCCCCTAATTAATAGCTCAGACCCATCCCCATTAAGGTTTCCTTACAGGGCTCCAGCAGAACAAAAGAAAGGTGAGTATGTCTTTGCTAAAAGCAGAACATTCTATTAGCAAGAATTTCCCTCTTGCAAAGGTCACATGAGGGAAGGGATGCCAGAAGTGAAAGGAGATAGAGGTAGATCCCATACTCATCACACTCATCTCCAGCCACAGAAGAACATTCCTGGCTCTGTGAATTACATTGCCTTCCCTAGAGGTTTCTGAATGGGCCAAAAGTTTAGGGATTGTAATACTTCTCCCTTCTCACTCCTCAATATCTGCTTGAATTGCATGAGTTACTCCAGAGTTTCCATTACCCTGTCACAAAATATATTTACATTCTTAAGGAAAATATTGGTATGTTGTTTCCTGTTTGGGGGGGGGAGGGGGGAGGGAGAGGGGGTTCTGATTATTATACTAATCCTTGTGCTTTGTTACTGATCACTCACCTAGCACTGAAGTTGTCTTATTATTTCTTCGGTACATTCATTCATTCATTACAGACTGGGTGATAAAAGGATTGAAAGCAGCCCTTCAGAGAAGGATTCTGGGATACTGGTGGATGAAAAGTTAGATATGAGCCAGCAACATGTGCTTACAGCCTAGTTAGTCAACTGTATCCTGGGCTGCAGCCAAAATGAAGCCAGCATGTCCAAGGAGATGATTCTACTCTGCTCTGGCGAGACCCCACCTGGAGTACTGCAACCAGCTTCAGGGTCCCTAGCACAAGACAGACATGAACCTGTTAGAGCTGAGCCAGAGGAGTACTGTGAAGATGATGTGTTCCAAAGGGCTACAACACCTCTCCTATGACAAAAGGCCAAGAGAGTTGGGGTTGTTCAGCCTGAAGAAGGAAAAGCTCCAGGTACTTAAAAGCTTCGGTACTTAAAGGGCCTGGAAGAAGGATGAGGGCAGACTTTTTAGCAGGACATGTGAAGGACAAGGAGTGACAGTTTGAAACTAAAAGAGGGAGATCTAGACTAGACAGAAGGAAGACATTTTTTAATGATGAGGGTGGTGAGACACAGTCCCAGGTTGCCCATAGAAATTGTGGATACCCCAACACTGGATATATTCAACATCAGATTGGATGGGGCTTGGAGCGACCTGATCCTTGTGGGAAATGTCCCTGCACATGGCAAATGACCTTTTAAGGTCCCTTCCAACCCAAATCATTCTGTGATTCTATTATTTTTAAGTACCAGTGACAGAGGCTGTTGGAGGTTTTCAGAGGGTGGACAGAATTTATCTGTTTGCCTGCTTTTAGTAAACCAAAGCAGATAAATCACATATGGCTACATAAACATGTACATGAATTATGAAAACCATTCACACAACTACTTTGGTTTGCTTGTGACAGGTGAAATCAGTGTGAAAGAGTTTCTCTGAAAGATCATTAATTATTTGCAAAAAAAACCCATCCTCTTCTCCCTTCTATGTTCCTTCTATTTTCAAGCAAATGTTGCTTGCTCAACCCAGTGGCTTTTCTTGAATGTGAACAGCTACAACTTACTCTTCTCTTCTCATATGCTCATATATCACCAAGCTGCTGGAAACAATGACCTGAAACAAGACAACCTTGACATTTTAGTATCTCTTTTGTTTCTAGATATAAGGCTACCCTTCCACTCAATGCTAATGGCATCCCCTTGAGAGTTGTTTTTCAAAATCATCCTGTTTCCAGAAGAAGTTTGTTTTATCAAAGACAGAAAAACCCAAGTCACTACAACTGTCTGGAAAACAATAACTTCATTTTCCAAACTGCATCAGGGTTGGGTTTTCTTCTTTTTTTTGCTTGCTTTGGCAGCAGGATGAATCAGAAACCTTTCAAAATACTTTGGGACAGAAAAAAATTGTGCTATGGGTTAAAGTACTGGCATGGGTTAAAGCACTGGCATGTCTGTAGTAGGATCAGATTCAATTCCTTGCTCAAAATAAGGTACAGAACTGACCTAAACACTGTGTTCATGACCTTCCTCACTTACACCATCCAGAATCAGAGCAAAAACTACCTAGGACTCTTTGCTTTATATATTCCCAACTCTGTACATCATAACCTTACTTTATGATCTGGCTCTCAGCAGTAGCTTATGAGGTAATACTAATCCAGCTACAAGATATGATTGAGCAAAATACAGTAGAAAATACATTCAACAGCTACTTCTCCACTCACACACACAACAGAGAAGCTGATAAGTTGGGGTTTTTTCTCCATATTTGTGTTTATCCTCAAGTACTATGTAAAAACCTGGGTTATTTTCTTTACCACACCAATACAACTGTGAACACAGAAGTTCTGCTAAGCATAAATCAGTCCTGAATATAACTCCTTGTTTTTAATAATCATTCTTCAGTTTTCTGTGTCAACTTCAGTAATTTGCCACTGTCCTTAGCCCATAAATCATAATAGCTTACATAATTAACTCTTGTAATTATCTCTGCTCATTTAGCACCAGCTGTCTACCTAACTCATAAAACAGAAATTCTTTTTCTATTATATCTATATATTTCAATTTTCATTGACAAATATAGCTTTCACTAACCACACCAAATTCCAGTGGTTTAACCTAGTCTTTTTGTAGTTCTTCCAGTTACTTTCAGTGTTTGCAAACACTTGCTGGTTAAAAGAATTCCAAAATAAGCAGAGTATTCTCTCTAATGTATAAATCATTAGCTAGGATGGTAAAAAAAATGCCAGTGCCACACCTACCTTTTGGAAGCAAAGTACCTAGATAACTCAGGCAACACTGATTATAGCCAGTATATTTTAATCCAATCTAGCTTGAGGACAGCTAGCTGCTCTGATTCACATTTCTGCTGCCAAATACAAATTCCTGAACAAATTTGCATATTTCTATTCTGTCTACAAGATGTACCTTTAGGATGCAATTTAGAGATAGCAACACCCTTACTGTTAATTTATATTCCTCTTATCAGAGTTGACACCGTGGGAAGAGGCTTATAACCCAGCCAATCTGAATGAATATTACATAAGGAACTTTTAAAGTCCTTCAGTAAGTATTTTCAAGTTCTTCAGCACGAAGTAATTCTTTGGGGAAGTTCCTACTACTTGTTCTGTTACCCAAAAGGAGAAGCAGTAAACAAACAAACCCACACAATTAAAAAATTAAACCACATCACCCTTATTTTCCTCCTTCAAACTTACCTTCCCTACAACAGACACACAAACCTGCTATATGTGTTCCCTTACTCCCCTACAACTGAAACAAGAATTAATAGAAGTTATAGCTGATAAAATGTCTCCCTTAATATATTTGGCCTCTAACTGGTCATACATTAGAAGCAAAAATTTCTGAATTCTCCTTTAGTGACAAAGTTCTACTGTTAATTAGCACAAAACTACTGTCATGCTATTTAGAAGGCTGATAGGAATTCCAGCTTCTCTTCTAATAACTCCATCCTGTAAGGAGTTAGCTGGTAGACAGGAAAGAGATGATGTTAATATCCACTCATGAGGGAGAGCAGATTTATATTCCTTAAGTTTCCTATGGATTCCCTTGCTCATGTACACGACCTAAGGTTCCCACACCACCCTGAGAACTTGCCTTGAATGTCACCCTAGAAAAAAAAGCCCTAAAGATGCAGAAATAGTTGTCCAATTGCTACAGCTCAATTAACCTCTGTGCAAAGCCTGACAAGGAGAGTGCCAGCCAGTGTCACTTAAGGCAGCGCCTTGCTGTGATGTGGGCGCTTGTCAACAGGTAATGCCACCGGGACCAAGAGCATCTCCTGGAACTGGCAGTACAAACAGCAACATTCATTACAAGATACCCTTTCTCATCTCTGTGCTGTTAGGATTGCAAAACCTCCCTCTGAACAAGCATGTAATCCCCTCCCTGAATACAGGTCTCTAGTAGCTTGTTAGGAGTTTTGATAGTTCCAGCTTTCACCAGAAAGGTGAAAAGGTTAAGCAGGTGTTTAACTGGAACAACTACACAACAGGCTACCTTCAAGGTCTGGTTGGACAAGATGACCTTTAAAGGTCCCTTCCATTCCAATATGATTCTATGATCTCCAAGCCTCTGAGTTTTCCAAAGCTCTAAATCAAGGATGCTTATGGTTTTTATATAATATAGATTGAATTTTCCTTCAAGTAACATTTGGAGATACCAGTCCTGATCATCTTCATTCTATTTACCACTAAGGAGTCAACATGAGATATCCATGTGGGAGCTTAAAATTTTGAAATTAGTATAGGCAAGTTAGTTAGCTCCAAATGATCATCTCTGTGCAGTGGTTAACAGGCTACAATTCAATAAACACTCCCTTCAGCAGTAAAATACAAGGTTTATCTTACCTCAGCTAAAAGCAGTCAGAAAGCTTAAGTCCACCTGATAATCAGTAAATACAAATTAAGTGATAGTGACAGTGACCTCAAAGACAGAAATGTTAACTTTCAATACTGTGTCCAATAGTCCTAGCAGTCAAGTTTATAAACACATAACATGCAGGATGTGAGCTAAGTAGAGTAGCTGCTATGTGTTATCACCACAAAATTAAGTCCTATGGTACTCAAATGGTATCAAAAGTAAAAGACTACTGGTATTGTGTGTTCTGTGGGAGAAAATCGGCAAACAAGTTTCCATTTCCACCCTTAGAGTTATCACTGAACTAAGGAAATGAAGCCACTTTGTCCCAAATTTGGTAAGCAGATCCTCAAAGCCTCAACAACCACGGCAAGCAAAATGCACATATCTGTTGTTGAACCAGAGCCAAATGCAGGAATATTTGTACTCATTTCTAAGTACCAAAGCATTCCAGAGCTGTACAACAACAACAAAATGTACCAAAAATCCATTTAGCATCAAACTATCTTCCATTTAGTTACTAGTCTTTATTTCTCCCAGTTCTTTAGTAAAACAGACAATGAATACAAAAGGAGTCTGGCTCATTCAAGGAGGATATTTCATTGAACCACATGAGGGCAGACCACACTAAAGTAACAGTAAAACTTGTTTGTGAACTCCCTGGGTTTATGATATTAAAACAGCAAATGTGCTGTATTGTTGGATCTGTGTGAGACTTCTCACTATAGACAGCACATACTTTACAAAGGGAGCTTCTTAGTTGATATTTAATGTACTTTGGATACTTCTTTTTGGTTTGAAAATCACACGTGGAATCACACTGAATGGCAGGGGTTGGAAGGGTAACATCCAGCTGGGGCTGGAATCTCTCCCCAAAAGGAGACTTCACAAGTTCTCTGGGCAGCCTGGGACAAGGCTCCAACACCCTCACAGCAAAGAAGTTTTTCCTCCTGCTCAGATGGAACTTCCTGGGTTCCAGTTTGTGCCCAGTGCCCCTTAGCCTGGCCTTGGACACTGCTGAGAAGAGTCTGGCCCCAGCCTCTTGACATCTGCCCTTTAGATATTGATAAGCACTAGTAAGATCCCTTCTCAGATTTCTCCAGGCTAAACAATTAAAAGGCAGCATTATTTTAGATTTACTTCTCAAAGGAACTCCTTAGTTCTGCGGATTTTTTTAACTAATTCTGAGCCTTTTTATGTTGATGGGGAAAATAGTTTTATTTTCTACCTTAACAGATATTACATCTAGAGTAGAAGCTTTAATATTACCTTTGTGTTTGTTTTTTCCACCCTTCCTCCAGTGACTAAGACATTATTTTAGTGGAAAAAACATAAGAGGATTTAAATAATCCATAACTGGATACTAAACTAAGACAGCATGCAACTATAAAGGCAGGTAGCAGGCTGATCTCCCCAGGCTTCCACTAGTCACTGAAGAGAAGCTGGAGATCCTGGAGCATCTTTCATTAGCTACTGAAGGACTAGATGGCCAAAGGTACTGTTATTGTTTGTGAACTCTTCTAAACAGCATTAAAACCAAACTTATGCATCACCACAAACCTAAAGCAAAAAGACTCCCAGGAGCTTCACTTCCAGTTAGTGTCAAGCACAGAAGTGGCAGGGGAGTTGGAACTAGATGATCTTTAAGGTCCCTTTCAACTTTGACAATTCTATGATTCTATGAAGTAATATACTCCAGACATAAGCAGGGAGTTAGTACTCTAGTTTCTTTGTAACAAGTAATGTATCTTTTGGTAAGGAAAATATTTTCCTTAACAGCAGAAGAGAAAAGCAAACAAGCTTCCACTCTACTAATACAACAGATTAAATCAAATTCCCCCTAAAATTGGTATTTGATTTTCTGGGAGTTCTACTATCAACAGCGTAAAGAATAATGAAATTAACTTATTCCTCAGAGCTCCAACTAACCTGACCTGGAATGGTTCCAGGGATGGGACATCTCCCACCTCTCTGGGCAACCTGGGACAGAGTCTCAGCATGTTATTATTATATTATTTCAATCCTGAACCAAAACAAATTATTTAAATGAAATCATATCTCTACAAAACAGCATCAACAGCCACACCTCTACCCCTCAACTTCAGTCATGCTTACACTATGAACAGCAAAGACAAGGCTGCAGGGGCTGTAAATACTGAGCATCTATAAATTCTCACCCCAAAAGACAGAAGAGAGTATTCCCTGGATGGTGCTTTTTTTAGGCTGCTTGTTTTGCACATTTCACACACCACAGAAAATCTTTGTCAACTTAACATTTAAAAATCACCTTGCTATGCATGTCATCATAAGTTAATTTTGGCTGGAAGGGACCTCTGGAGGTCTCTAGCCCAACCCCTTATCAAAGCAGGGCCAAGACTTGTTGGACTTGTTGCAGTACAGAGATGTCTTCTTTACTGGTGAGCCCCAAAGAGGACTCAGGACTGCAGATGTGGTCTTAAAATGACTGAGCAGAGAGGATCCCTTACCTTAACCCTCTCTTTATGCTTATGCTAAACCCATCAAAACAGCTCAGTATGAGCTTGACCTTCTTTCCCACAAACTGTTCTGGGTTTGTTCTCCACTGGGCCTCTCACATGCTTTCCTGCAGAGCAGTGCCCATCCAGCCTGTCCCCAGGCTGTACCACATCAGATAACTCCATCCCACCCCAGGACTTTGCATCAGCTTTTCCTGAGCTTCATTAGGTTTCTGCCAGCCCATCTCCTCTCCTCAGCCTGTTGAGATACTCCTCACGGCAGACCTAGATTTTGAGCATACTGACCTTCCTCCCAAACTGGTGTTGTCTAGAAATTTCCTGAGGGTGCACTTCACTCCACTGCCCAAACCAATATCAAAACATTAAACAATATCAGCTTAACACTGAGCACTCTAGAGTGCCCCTATCAATTGGTGGCCACCAATCTTTGACTACTACTCTTGAAGTCCAGAAGACTGGCTAATTTTTGACCTGCTTTGCAGTCCATCTATCCTCTACACAACACAGAGAGACTTGGAAAGCAAAGCCTACATTTCATCTACAGTCAAGATCTGTTCCTTTGACATAACACTCCATTTCTCTCTATCGTGGACCTTTGGCACAGCAATACAGGAAAGAAATATCTTAAAGAAGAGAGGAGGAATACAACTGTGTTATCACAAACAAAGTGTGAGAGACTTGAAGGAGCCTCTGAAAAGTTGATTTCTTTTTGTTTGTTTGCAACTTACTGTTGTTCAACTAAAATGAGATTCATAGCTGTCTTTTGATGCTCATATATATGATGCATCTGCCACTACAGAACAGCTCCATTTGAGCTGGGGTGGGGAGAATATTACTTTTCAGTAGGGCATACTCCACACATTAAAAGTCTACTGTGCTATGCTGGCACACAAATACATTTAATTTTATTTTAGAATTTCATCAGTGGAGACCTGCTATGGGAGTACAGCTGGCTAACTCAAATAGCATATTCAAAGACATGGCAAAAGAGAACCTTTCCAGAAGCCACTGAATTCCATTCAGAGGCCACTTCTCATCATTAAGTTTATACAATGGCCACCACTAATTACAATACTTAATTAG
Source organism: Galbula dea (assembly GCA_013399015.1). Taxonomy (NCBI): domain Eukaryota; kingdom Metazoa; phylum Chordata; class Aves; order Piciformes; family Galbulidae; genus Galbula; species Galbula dea. The sequence continues at coordinate 132,629 of VWZX01009068.1, read as the reverse complement.
AGTTTTCTTGCTCACATTTCCCCCGGGAGAACCTCCCATGTCTTTCCAGTGGGTTAAAACACACCCCAAGGGGCTTTTCTGTGGTACCTCTTTACTTTGTTGTGACCCCCTCATCTCACTTATTCCACAGAATATTTTAACAGTTAACTTCCTCTTAGTCTCTTTCCAACTTGCTCAGATACCACAATGCCCACACTTGGTCACTTTAGAGAACTGCCGATTACAGTCACACACAACAAGACTGCACATCAGGATTCCACAACCAGTTTGCACTAGTCTGTTTCACTCACACACACAGTACAGGGTGCAACACAGCAGATCAGGGTTCCACAACCAGTTTGCACTAGTCTGTTTCACTCACACACACAGTACAGGGTGCAACACAGCAGATCAGGGTTCCACAACCAGAGCCGAAGTTCAATATGCCCCAAACTTTCCACATAACAACCACATGAACACAGAAGTTCCCAAGCGTATACCTCTAAGGCACTAGTAGCCCGGTATACTCCACGCAGCGTGAACCATTCACAGCTTACAGGGGTATCCACCCAGTGTGAACCACTCACAGCTTACTGGCTTCCAACAAAAGACCGGTCCCCAGAAACAAATTTAAGAGTACCTTTTCCAAAACCAGTCCTTGTCTGTTCCCGCAGTGATCCGATGGAGGTGAGGAGTCCCCTCCAGAAAAGTTTCTGGGGGTACCCTAGGGAGTCCTGTTGTCAGCGGATCCTGCGGGCAAACAGAGTCTCCTGCCTGGCTCGCCAATTGAATTGGAGAAAGTGAACCTCCAAACGCCCTTGCTTTCTAACACCGCTCACCGAAGTGGCAGGCTAGGTGCGGCTGGGCTTGCTGTTCAGTTAAAGAAACTCAGTAACACCGAAATGTTATTAATCAGGTACTCTTTTAATGCAGCGCTGGACACACATGGGATCATTCCTCAAAATATGTGTGTCCCTGTAAGTTGCACACACCTCTCATATACTAGATGTACATACATGATTTACATTATTTCACAAGAACCTTGTTAAATATTATACAGTCATTTATATGAGTCGCCATCCTTAAGTGGTCTTCAGGGGCCTTTGTTTACCTTATCACAGTGTAGATAACCAGCTCAACAAAAAGGGTTTTGCTTATTCCAGGTGTCAAGAGTTTAGACAATAAGACTACCCTAAGGCCATATTTCATTCTATCAGGGACCAGCTTATTGCTTCCTTAGCACAGTTCTAAAGTAAAATTTCTTTTACTTCAGTTCACCACCTTTAGTCAAACTAGAAGCAAGCACTGGCTTTTGCCCAGGAGTTGTCAGGAACAGAAACCATCTCTGTACTTCTCCTGCTGATCCTTATTTCTTGTCAGAAGAACAGAGAGCAGCAACATTATCCCACACAGAACTAACAGCTACTTCTGTCCCACACATCCCACAGATAACTCTACTTGACTAGACACCAAGGATGTTTTCATTGTTTCTTTCAACAAAACCATGAGTAATACACTTAATTATCCTGCTGCATATGGTACCTAAACCTTTCTAATCACCACAGTACTGGGCATTTTTCTGCCTACCTGAAAACTGAATTTGGGGTTGTTTTTGTTTTTTTTTTTTCCTGCTATGATAAAGAGATCAGATAATTCTCCACTCCTGCTGCAAACAAAATAGTCCTTCCTAATCCACCACTTTTTACCACTACTATTATCAGCATCCAATTTCTGAATAGTCAGGCAGCAAACTTTGGATTCAACTTAACCATGCAGAGAAGAAAAGAATAAAATTACAAATCTGAGGGGAAATAACCCCAACGGGCAGGGACAGCCAGTTAAAGGCTCAGAGCTGTTAAAGAAAAGAATCTGATGCATATATTCCCAGCAGTAAGTGGCAACTGTCAGAAGAGACCAGCAGGTGCTAAAGAGGTGTTGTGTCTCAAACACAGAAAGGGACACTAAGGAACACAAAAGAAGCTTTTTATTAAAAACAAAGGTATTAATTAAAATGAAAGTATATGGATTTCAGGCTTTTTATCAATAAGCTATTTAACAAGGTTGTCATCCTTAACAATACACAATGCCATAATATATTTTTATACCAATTAGCTCAGTAGGCTGTTACCTTAACTCTATTTTTTTTTAATTATGAAAAACCTTTCAAAACCACTAAAATTCTCCAACATAACTGTTACAGAAGTGAACACAACTGTTCTGTAACACAACTTTTTTTTCTCCTGCCTACAACAGCTCAGGAAGGGATTGGTAGTTCTTCACAAACACTACTAGACTTGTGACAAACCACCCAAGATAGCCTTCAAGGATGCAGTTTAACTTTTGTCTTCAGAGCAATGCACAGAGTCTGTAGAAATTAATACATCTCTAACTAGGAAAGAAAAAAAAGATAGGATTGCCTCACAAAAAACCAAAAATCTGTAAATAAATACATCTGAAAGTACATCTGGAAAGTTTCAGGCAGTTCTCACAGGGAATGTGTAACAGCTTGTAAAAATCTTATCTGACATATAACCCAGGGGACTCTAGAGATTGGGAATAGAAATAGGAAGATTAGTGGGAATGTTTGTTAAGCACCACAGTGAAAGGAGAGCAAAAGATTAAAAGAACAATCATTTAGTCAACCTAGACATAAAAATTCTTCCATTCTGCCACTTGAAAGACTGCACATCAAGCAAACTTAGAAGAAGAACAGCCTCACTGTGCTCAGCCCAGCAGACAAGTCACACAGGTCAGCAGAAAGGCTGTTCAGAAATATATTAACAGAGTTAGTCAAATTATTAATTTGTAAGGAAAGAGAATTTTGCTTTAACTGTTTGTGAGCTAACAAGAAACTCTGTAAAACTTGACAAACACCTTAATAAACATCTTGACAACATTAGCAAGGAAGAAGGATAACTTTAACAAGAACAAGCCTCTTCTTTGGAAGCATTTATTTGAAATTAAGAAAGGGATTATACACATAGAACAGCAGGAAATGTTTCTTTTCAGGAATATAAATTAATTGGTGTGCCATTGAAGAATAATGAGGAAGATTTACATTTTCTGGGTGTCATTCTCTCTTCTCTCATATTCCTCTGTGTATTCAGCATTTGTTGCTATTGTTAGTTTCAATAACTTGAAAGAGTTTTTACCCATCTCAATGCATACAAACAGTGTGGAAATTGGTTAATTAGAAGATAAACAGCAGGAAAGTTCCATCCTTAAGCAACTAAATCAACCAAAGTTAACATCCAGAGACCTACTCCAGTATCAGACAGAAAGAAACCATTTTTACTGATACATTCAGAACTTCAGAAGAAACCAAACAGAATTCACACATAATAGATCTTCAATATTTCCAGCATCTGGCATCAAACCCCAAACTTGCAGCTGAAATCGTATGATTGCTTGCTACATCAGCAAATGCAGGTGGAAGTAAGGTGTTCAAAAGGCTTAAATATTCACTTTTATTTCATAAATGGAACAGAAGTCAAAGAAAGGACATCAAGTTAGATAACCTTGGGAAATTGCCACAGAAATCCATTTGATAGTTGCTAAATATTTTGGGCCAGAATATGAATTCAAGAAGTTAAGCAGTTATGAATGGAAAATTGATTCATTTTAATGTTTGACTGCATAAGCAGTCAAATTTCACACCTATTAGCTTTTCAAACCCCAAACACTTCCCATTTAACTACAGATGCTCTGGGTGATCTTTTCCTCACTCTGTTTCAATGTCTTGGAAAAAATCTGTAGCTTCAGTGGTAGCCTTGCCTTTTGTTTCAATCCATCACAGTATCACAGAACCATAAAGGTTGGAATCCTTTCCAGCCATTACCCTAACACTGCCAAGTCACCACAAAACCATGACGCTTAGTACCACATCTACATGGTTTTTGAACAGTTCTAAGAACAGTGATTCCACCACTTCCCTGGGTGGCCTGTTCCAATGCTTAACTACTTTTCTAGTGAATAAATTGTTCCTGATGCCCAATCCAAACCTCCCCTGGCACAACTTGAGGTCATTTCTTCACATCCTATTCTTTGTTACTTGGGAGAGGAAACTGATCCACGCATTATTCCAACCTCCTTTCAAGGAGTTGTAGAGAGTGAGAAGGTCTCCCCTCAGCTTCCTCATCTCCAGGCTAACCAACCCCAGCTCCCTCAGCTGCTCCTCACAACACTTGTGCTCTAGACCCTTCACCAGCTTCAGTGCCCTTCTCTGAAAGCTGTCTAAAAATACCTTACACTGAATTTTAAAGCTTGATACACAAAGAACTAAGAAAAAAGGAAAGTAGCCCAGGCTAAGGAGGCAGGAAGTTCTTCAAAGTATGACCAGTCACTTTGTTGTGAGTTTGTACAGCACAGGACACAACACAAGTCTGATCCACAGCAGCACAGGCTAGAAGACACCAAAGCCCAAAGAGGTGACATTATTCATCAGGAGCATGATGCTAATGCCTGAGCACTCTGTAATGAATCACAGCTTCCCTGGGCTAGGACTCAGGGGCACAGCTTGCACTCAAAGATAAAGTCCCCATTTAAAATGCTGTTACCACAGGAAGAATGTCTGCTGATTTATCTCCAGCTGATAAATTTCCTGATTTTTAAGAAGGCATTAGACTGCTTATTAGTCTCAAACTTGAGCATCAGCTTGGGGGGGACACACACACACATGAATTCAGAACTTCCTTATGAAGAATCTGAGGCTCTTTCAGACACAGTGAAAGGGAATAATTTGTTACCAGAATAAAACCTCAGTGCTGAGCTGCAACCAGGTAGTCTCCAAAAATAATAAAAAATGAAAACCTACACACTCTCTCCAGGAGCACATTCTCTGTTTAATAGAACAAAAAGAATGGTTCTTTTCAAGGGAGAGAGCAGAGAATTTTCACAGCAAAAAGGCAAAAGACCATGAAGACTCCCACGGTATTTAGTTAAAATTTGATTGCTCCTTATTTCTGCCCATCAGTTCCTGAGTGAGGACAACCCTTGTGGTTGTTTATTCTTGACCCAGTACTTGATCTTGATCCCAACACAATAAAAATTTTATAGCTTTCTTAGAGGAGTAGAAGCTGCCAATCTTTTTCTTCTTCAAGAAAAATGCCTTGAGGATTGAAACAAGAGAAAGGTCCAAAAAAGCACTGTGACCTTTCCTGCTTTCTCTGTGACAAAAATCTTAATATCATGCCTTGTGTTTGTTCACATCCTTTTCTTTCAGGAAATTGCTGGGATTGTAGTCATAACCTTTCACAAACCCCAGAATACTATAACTCAATAATAAAAGTAATTGAAATGTGACAGCTAAGATCCCTGGACCCAAGATCTTACATGCAGAGTATCTCTGATCATCAAAGCTCCCCATCATTTTTCTAACTTGCTTTTGGGCTTGTGACAGAGATTTTTAACTGAAATACTTCAAATTTAGGAAAGGACATAGGAAAGATATTGGAGCATTCAAGAACAATCCTGGTGTTTGATATATAAGTAAACTGGAAAATAAACAGGTGGCACAGTATGCATAAACTTCAATATTATGTTAATGAAATTAATCAAAACCAAAGCTGACCACAAAGAAGCACTAAGGACATTTGCTGTATTTAGTGATAACATGGTAGATAAACTTCAATACTGAAAGCATAAAGTATGCACAGGGAGGAAAAAGCAAGAATATATACAAAGCTATCACTATTCTGGAGAGATAAAGATGCTGTAAATGCCAGTACTCACTGATGGTCAAAGAGACAAAGACAAAACAGGAATGAAGTTGAGAGAAACAAACAAATCATTCTGGCACCATAAGTGTGGGAAAGGTGAAAGAAAACACAAAACCTAGGCTATTACAGCCCAAAGCAGAATCTACTCTGGCTCTGCCACTCTTAAGAGTGGTATGGCTGAGCCATTATCTACTCCAGTTGTTAAGATCTTGAATGCTGTCCATTGCATGACTTCCTTGGGAAATTCATTTGAATGCTTCTCTGGTCTTACTGTGAGCAAGCTTTTTCTGATATCTATCTGGAACCTTCCCATTTGCAATTGAAGTCCAATATTTCTCATCCTATCCACTCCAGGCATGAAGAACAAATTGCCTCATTCGTTCTCCATGTACTTGAGAACTGCTACATTCCACTCCAGTCATCTTTCCTTACAATAACAGCTCCAGTTTATCCAATCTGTCATAGAAGGTCACATTTTCTAGTTTCCTGATCTTTGTTATCATTCTTACCTAGACTCCTTGTAACTGTTCAAATCCTTCCTGAAATGTAGTACTTAAACTAGGCATCATATTGCAGCTTACTTGCCCAGCACAGCCCTCCCAGAGCTGAAAAGCATGGGAGGTGATTTTTTTCCAGGAAGGTGTATTTCTGTTCTGCAGCTGAATTTAGTGTATGTCTGTTTAGTAAATCATCACACTCTCAACATGCTCAGCTTTGATCGACTGCCATTCTTTCTCTCCTTTACTATGGCAGGTCATTGATGTGTATTTATTCTCTTCTCCAGGCTGAACAACCCCAACTCTCTCAGCCTGTCCTCACAGCAGAGAGCTTCCAGCCCTCAGACCATTGCTGTGGCCTCCTCTGGACCCACTCCACCAGCTCCATGTCTCTCCTGTGCTGAGGACTCCAGAGCTGGCCCCAGCACTGCAGCTGAGGTCTCCCCAGAGCAGAGGCACAATCCCCTCCCTGCCCTGTTGGCCACGCCGCTGGGGATGCAGCCCAGGACAGGGTTGTCTTCTGGGCTGTGAGCACACATTGCTGCCTCATTTCCAGCTTTTCATCTGTCAGCACCACCAAGTCCTTCTCCACAGAGCTGCTCTCAGTCCACTCATCCCCAGCCTGGATTTGTGCTTAGGATTTCCCTCATCCAATCTCTATACTAAATTCACTGAGCCTTACAATCTCCTGTAAGGATCTGCTGTTGGACAGCAGATGAAGACAGCAGACATGGCAAACCAGAGCTCAGCCTGACAGCCCTTACAAGCAGCAGGTCTTATCAAAGCATCCATCTGTCCTTGAGGGGGGTTTTTTGCTGGCTTTTAACAGGACTTTGCCTCTGAAAGGACCAGTCTGGACCCAGCAGCTATCTCACAGCACTGATAATTCCTGTGTCAGTGTGTTATGTTAAGAGGGTTTGAAGAAAAAGTCTATAGAAACAATTAGATTTTTTGGCACCAGAAATATTTTCTTGGCTTCCAGAGCCAATAGAACATACTCAGTCCCACCTGAAAACTTTGTTTACAAATTTCCTAGCAACTGAGTCATTTGGCTTCACTTTTATGTTAACAAAAGGTAATAAATCTGCCCAGGTCTACTATTGCAACTGATAGCAAGGAAAGCAAAGATGAGTTAGAGTAGGTGAATGAGCAATGTGAAACATTACTTCTGTGTGCAGCATCAGAGGATGGCAACAAACACCTCTTTGCAGCATCATGGTTTAATTACCTTTTCACAGTCTCTGCATAGTTATGGTCATACAGTAGAATATTTATTCTAACACCTAGAAAAACAGAATTTTAAAGCTTGAGTAACTTTTAGCAAAATATAGAATTAAATCATAGAATAGGCTTTTTACCTACCACACTCCTTCACAAGAAAAAGCACTTGCATTTACTCAGTCTCTCAGCTTGATTTGGCATTTAAATTTCTAAAAGCATATATGATTTCAAATAAACCTAGGGATACCCATCAAATCTACAAGCTAAAACTTTGACCAGCCCTACATATTTTAAGAGCAATTATTTGACAGGCAATTTCCTGTCATGCGTTACCAACAAAGTTAATGTAAACGTTTCAAATACTGTCACACAACTGTAACAAGAATTAAGATTGTAGCACTTAGGAAGAATGTCTGTTTATTTAGTACAAGTACTAAAATCAATCCAGAACAGCCCTAATTGATTTTCATTGTCACAAGCTGAGAGGAATTAGATCTTGCCTTCTTTTGGTTGTTTTTCTTATACTTTTTTCTTCTTTTTAACTGGCACTTGTAAATAACAAATGAGCTAAAATGAAACTGGGGACTGAAAGCTACAGTTCTTATCAGGAAGCCATCTCAAAGCAATATCTCTAGGCAGGATGGCACTTAAGTATGTCCTTAACATTTAACAAGTACTTACAGGAGAATTAGCAGGAGCTACAATTGTTTTCATAAATCATGTGAGTAAATCCCAGAGTCATGCAACAACATCAGAAAAAATATATTGTCAATGAGAAACAGGTTCTTGGCCACAGTATTTCCAACAATATAAACTGCTAAGAACTAGAAATTAGAAAATTTAATTACTCCCAGCTCATAAATGAACAAATAAGTAGTATTAGATTTGAGACACTCTACTACTAATAGTTAGCATTAGTAATATGGAATGCTCTTCAAATATTCATAAATTTACATGAAATTATCTTTTCCTGCTTACTTTAGTTTCCCACTCTGGAGGTACAGACTACACTACATTTTTGTGAAGAGGAGCATCAACAACAGTTGATGAACCATTTCCAGACCAGTATTATTCCAAACATGTTATTTTACCAATACTCTACAGTCCTTTTGCTGAGGAGACTCAGTGCCCCCATCTCTTGCATTGCAGACATGCAAGTTCTCAAAGTGCAAGAGGGAGAAAAGGCTCCAATGAGAACATGGAGATGGCTGCTTTCACTCTCACTGCCACTTGGAACATTTTCCATATGTCCAAGTGATTTCTGCACCTCTCTGCTGTGGAAATCTGAAAATGAACAAGTCAAAAGCTCACAGGACCTTTCCCTAACTTTTCTTCCTTTCACTTATACTTAAAATGGAATTTCCCTCTCCTAGATCAGACTATCACAAATCATTGCTTTAAGAAATGTAGACCTTAAATCAGCAACTTCTACATAACTCAGTTATAACACTACCAGTGCTTGCAAAGTATTCTGATTTGGGATTAGCTGATAACATTTGGATGAAAAGAATGTATGATAATTGTACCTCACAGCTAGGCAATCATTCCAGAAACAAACCCCAAATATTATCCAAGCAATACCCTATGGAAAAAAGACTAATACTTCACAGAAAGTGAAGTGATATATCATCACTATGCTAGCACAGCACCTCAAAAAAACCCCCCTCACTAACATCTCTCTCTCTTTTGAGCTCTAAAAATCTCAAACTGTCTATAGTATTCTCCAAACACTTAGGGTTTTGCTAAGTTTTCATGCTCTTTCAAGAAGAAACTGTCAAGTGATCTGTCTCAGCTAAGAATGTTTTGTCCTCATCAGCCATTTAGGAGGCAAGGCAAAAGCAGGTCAAGTATTTATTATAACTAGATTATACTAATCTTTTACATGAGTCTGGTAAGAGACTCAGGGACACCATTGCTGCCACAAAAACTTACCTTGGGAGGGTAAGTCTCCAAGTGATTTCTTTGTTTTTGATCCAGTGCTCAGAATAAGGAAGACAAAACTGTTCTGTGAGCACCTGTTCTATGAGCAGCTTGGTCTCTAAAGTGTTCTGTTTTCCCAGCTACCCATCACTTGCTTCCCAGTATGCCCAAACCACATCCCTGCAGCTGCAGATGGGCTGACTGGCTCACTACCACTTGCATGGGAGTTGAGCATCTGCTTTATGGTTCCCTGTGTATGTTAAATGAAGAAATATGAAATAGCAAACAGAAATACCTGGTAAATAATGAACTATCATATGCATTTCATCTCTAAGTAGGGCCAATTTTAGAATATGAACTGTGCTGGAAAATACAATATATAATATAAACTCTTGCAGGAGGGAAAAAAATACAAAGCATATTTTTTCCAAATTCATTAAGGACCAGAATGGAATCATCTGATCTTTGGTTTGGGGGATGATAATGAAGAATGACACCCTTCTAAAAACCTCCTATAAAAGGAAAAATATTTGAGTAATGGGAGACTCAGCATAGAAGTAAATCAATATTCAGGGCTAAGGTGGTTAATCAGAATTGATCAATATGATCAAAAGAACATGTTGACTTGATCTATGGAATATGTAATGAAATATCTTTTTTTTCATATATTCATCTTATATCAAGATAGAATCTTTACTGAACCCAGCATCTATTAAACATAGATCTCTACTAAGTCTCAGAAACTTGTGAAATATATTCAGACACTTGTAAATGTGTCAAACAAGAATAAAACTCAATAAAAAAGCCTCTGATCATGTTATTTATGTAAAGTTCTTCAGTATCTGGTATGAGATTTACTAAATTAAGACCTCAGTAAATAAATCTACAAGGACAAGTGAGATCATACCAAATCTTGTGAAAAGTAAAAATGAGTTATGCAGTATGATAAAATGTGATTAGAAATGTTAATAAAGGCTTTATGAATATCAAGTTGCCCACACTCTCTCAGTGGACAAAAGTAGAACTTAATGAATCCAGCACCAGGCACACTTTGATGAAACAATTAGCTTGTTGAGAGTTCCACCCTACCTAAATGGAAATGCAGGAACCCAGCATAAGCTTCCCTGTTGGACTTCTGTGAAATTAGATGCTGATTACACAGCAAAATAGAAGCTAAATAAGCTCCTTACAGAGTGCTCAGGTACAGCAGTGACAAATCTATAATCTCACAGAGAGGGTGCACAGTGACAGTGTCACATACCTACTTAGCAAACCATAGGACCTCAAAGTATACATCACATAAGCTTACAGCAATCAGAGACAAGGAAATCAATTAAGGTAACTTTCTCCCCAGTACTGTGTAGGGAGATGGAGGAAAAGGATATTAAAGAAAAGAAAGCTATTTTACATTCATATATGTGTTTTTCTTCCCAATATGTGGCCTCAGCTTTCTGATGGCCACACCAGTGAAAGACATACAGAACAGCTGACTCCCTGCAACTGACTTTAGAAAGAGTATACATTACCTAAGTATTTGCCAGCAGTTTTAGGGAACATCTGTAATTAAATTTGCAGTTCAGCCTTCCAAGTATACAGAACATTTGTGACATGACTGATTTTTCCAGTGAATGAATGATATTGCTTTAAATGAGTCTTATGAAACTCAATATATAAGCAGCAGATGAATTCAGACCCAACAGCCTCTTAAGCTAAAATAATTCTCTCTACAGCAGGAAATTCTAAACCAAAAAATGCAACCCTGCTGCTTCCTGCCCTTTTCTCTAATAAAAACACACCAGTCCAAAAGCTGTGTCAAAGGAAAGAGTAAAGGAGTACCTAGGAGCCAGATGTTACCATGGGAGCCTTAAGGAACTACTGATGTGCCTACTGTAAAAGCAAAGACCTGCTAAGATTTTGGCAGTGAAAAACACAGACCACTAGAGAGTATGGTCTGAATAAAGGCATAAGAACTTCTGGGTTAAAAAGAGCAGCAATTTTTTTTTTTTTAATGCAAAGATTTTAAAAGTAGTACACATGTTATAACCCAGGCAGAGCAGGGATGAAGAAAGAAAGGGAAGAAATTATCACAGGACATAGAGTGATGATGTAGTAACTAGAAATGTTTTGCTCAAGGGAAATATTGGAAGGAACAGACAGAAATGGTCTGGTCAGATGGGAGAAAGAAAGACAACCCTGCATAAAATGACAATAGGTACCTAAAATCTGAATTTAAACTTTTAAAACCTTTACCTTGATACATCTGGTATCAAGTCCAGCAAAAGACACAAGGCAGGTCAGCAGAAGCAGTAGCAGATAATTTCAGGTGAAGGTTGTGTCCTTCATAGCAGTTTTGCAGTTGCACCTGCTTCTAACAGGGGACAGAGAAACACTATAAAATTACTTTTTTTGCCATCAGAATATACACTCCTGAGAAGCATCAAATGAAATGTTTTCTATTGCTTTATATTGGCTGAGTGTGTAACCTCAGCTGGATGTGACTGTCATATCTAACTACTAAGTCATTCAACACTACACAAGATTTTAGAAAGGGGAAAGCACTAGAGAACAGCATTCCAGAAAAAAAAAATGGCAACTGCTGCAGTCATTGAAGTCCCTGGCCTCCAGCAGCAGAGAGACTGTAGGGAATAAGGAATGAATGGAATAATGGATTAACAACTACATGTGAACAGCACACTAGCAGATACCTTCTTCAGCTGATGACTGTCAGATGCTCAAGACCAAAACCCTCTCCTAACTAGCACTCAGGGCCATGCCACTCATAGCAACTTGCACTTTGATGCCTCACAGCAGTGATCTATCTCCAAAAGAGTTAAGCACACCAAATTATTGGCTACTTAGTAGGACTTCTCTAGGGATCAGGTCATAAAGGCCTTGACAGAGGCATCTGCAGTTCCCACCACAGCTTTTTCTGTTACAGTAGGTGGTAACATATCTACTTCTCTCAAGGCAAAAAGGTCAGTCTTGCTTCCCAGCAGACTTGGAGAAAAGGCTGCAGACAGAAGACCTCTGAAGGATGACTCTTACTCGAAGGCAAATCATCTTTAGAAGCATCATATAAATGACTTGATTTATTCTGACATAGTTTCTGACAATTGTTTTGAATTTCTCTGCTGACAGAAGTATGTATAAAAATACACTAACTGTTTGATTTTACATAAAACTCACAGTGCTCAGTACAAACTGATACTCTGGGCTTCCTTTCTCATCTCCCTAAGAGATGTAAAATAAATGATCTATGGATGTTTAATGCCCTTGCTGGCTCATCCATCCTAAAGGGCTATTGCTGGGTTGTAAAGACAAAATGGTCACAAAACAAAGATAAGAAAGGAAAAAAAATAAACAAACTAGCGAAAAAAAACCAACAACCCTCCAAACTCCAAAACAAAGGAAAAAAAACACCCCACAAAAACTACCTCACCACAAAACCCCACAGCCAGAAAAGGCAAAATCCCTCACATTAATGAAGGATATTCTCCTAAATCTAAAGAGAAAATTGCAGGGCCAATCACTTGAAAAGGGAACACAACTGTGCACCTTGTTTATACTAATTTTACTCTTGAACATTTTTAGTTCAATGAAAACAGCTGAGGTGTGATGAATGCATGCATTAGTAAGCTCTCATTAGAGATGTATACAATAACATGCAGTGACTACTACACTGAGCTCAAAATTTCAGTCTTCAAAGTGCTTAGTAACTTTAGTTCAGTAAAACTTAAACATCTGCAAAAGCTCCAGGATGCTGATTACAATAATAATTTCCACTCTTGTAGTCCATCTACTGCAAGGAGAAAGTCAATTTTTAAAGGAGACTGGAGACCCTAAAGACTACTTCAACTCTTGCAATTATATTAGTATCATAAACTGATGTTGATCCCTGAGGAAGGATGACAAAGTAAATTTTATGAAGTGCTAAGGCTCCAAAATTTTACTTTTTTTCAGAGCAGAACACTACAACTTTTCACTCTACATGATATGGCACTGCAACTTCCTACATGGCTTTACTGCACATGATGAACCCAAGAAATTCTGACACACAGGCAGGCAACCAAGCCAAGAACAAAGGAAAGTCCCTAACAGAGGCCAAAAGCATCTAGCAATGAGACACCAGCCAAGATATGATAATAGAAAATAACATTCCTAACTCCTTACTTGTGCAAGCAAGCTAGCAAGTAAGTAGAAACTTCTGCCTCCAAATCTGTCTGCCACATGGGCAAGTGGACAGATGTAGCTCACAGCCTGGACTTTCTTGTTCTGTGTCCAAACATACATACAGTTATCTTTCTTGAATTCTTAATACATGTAATAATGCAATTAAAAATATGCTCTGGATGTCTGTAAAGTGGCATTTGTTTTTGGCTGGAAATAAATGATGTAACCCAGACACACCTAGAGCAAGTAAGCCAGGATGCTGTTGAATTCAGGAACTCCCAAACAAAAATATCTATTTGGCTGTGAATTTATTTTTCACATAAGTGGCTTATAAAAAAAAGCTTCTGTACAGGGCAACAACCACATTAGGAAATGAACTAACTGATCATAATCAGTACCACATTAAGAATACCCCTGCATGTTTTCAGTCACTCTGTCAGACAGGAACATCTCAAACAAACCCCATTTCCTTTTCTCTAAAGGATAAAACCAGTATCAAACACTTTTTAAATCCATCACATTCCAATAGGCAACAATATTACATTTTCCATATCTGAAATCACTGAGTCCCTTGGTTAAAAAGAAAACCAAACCAACCCATAAGTAATACAGGTTCCTGGAAGCATTCAAACACCTCTTGCATGGTAGAACATAGGAAGGAGGCAGATTTAAAGAACAAACAATTCTGTACATATAAAGATGTATTTTTATACATGCAGTGCCTCATGCATTCATTTTCCTTAAATTTTTGGGGCCATTTGCTGCTTCAGAAAAGTCACAAGTGAAAAACTATCTGGTAATTAAAGTATTTCAAGCAGAGTGGTAAAAGCTTAATCGTTCTGCACCTCAGAGCACAGATACCTGTAATTCACTGGGAAAGATTGAATAGGTTAATACATATCCCCTGGAAGCAACTCAATACTCAATAGCCATTCAGTACACTGCATTCATTATCCTCCTATATGAATACCTTCTAATAAAAGAACTCACTATTAGCATAAGCAGATACAATACATTTTCATCACTATAGAGCCAAATGAAATGAATCAGGAACAATTCCTGTCACAAACCTCATTTCTCCAAAGCCCTTCTCTGAAAACTTACAGTTTAACTGTTTGTACAAGCAGATGAGGTTTTAGAGCAAGAAAGTGCATGTTTTATAATCTGATGCTCACAAGCACAAGGGCTAGCTTGGATTTCACAATCTGAAAGGTTGTTGTATGCCCTAAGTATCATCAACTAACTCCAAAAAGTTGACTGACCCCCAGTCTGATTGTTGCTTTGAGAAGAGAATTATACTACACCTGGTCTTGGTGCAAGAAGTGTTCCCTAGTAGGTCAGAGAAAGTACATGAACATGTCTGACTGGGAGAGAAAGTCAAGGACTCCTCTATTATTCCTCACTCCTTCCATCCCAAACTCATGCTGAAAGGCAAGATAAAGTTTAGGGGGGAAAAGCAAACAAATAGAAGAATGAATCATGGGCTGAACTTTGAATCCTGGGTTCAGCTTTGGGCCCTTCACTACAAGAGGGACATTGAGGTGCTGGAGTGTGTCCAAAGAAGGGCAACAAAGGGCAACAAGTAGAAGAGGACGTTTCTTCACAATCCGAGCACTTGCTGCTCGGACACATCATATTCAAGAACACCAACCACTTATAAGGTTGTGGGAAGAGATACTAAAAATTAATTTACCAAACAGGAAACAGAATATGGTCATTTAGACCATGTGCTTAAGGCAGAATGGCAATACATCCCTCAATTTCTCTGGCTGAAAAAAATCAATGTCTTGTTTAAAATACACCAAAAGCTCTCAGATCTCTCTAGCTCCACACTATTGCATTTTATAAAATATTCAGAAAGATTGCTAAAAAAATCTATTTGGATCCATTAAAAGGTGCACACCCAACAGAATCAATATTCCCAAGAAATTAACACAGGAAATGAAAGAAGAAAAATGATCCATGTAGCCATACCCTGAATTCTTACAACTGCAAATAAATCAGTCAGAACTATGTAGTGAAGAGAAATGGGACAGAAATTGCCATTGCTTTTCAGAACATGCATCTATTGTAATTAGGTTATTAACACCTCAAAGTAAAATCTTGTAATTAGTATATGCTTGTTGTAATCAGGATTATTTCATAGCCTTTACAACTTCTGAGGATTTTTGGAGCAAATTAAGTTAAAGAAAAATAAGAAAGCAAATAAGATTTTTACATCACACTCAGAAATGAAGCTAAGATGGATTACAAACTTCAATATCCAAATTGCCTCCAAAGTAATTAGAAACAGACATATTTAATCACATAGGTTGTGTATCTATTTCCTCTTTTCCCTGGCAAATCTATCTATGATAGGAAACAAGTAATTCTGAATTAGAGTACAAATGTTTAGCTGTTAGAAACTCTCAGAAAACAAAACTAACACCATTACCTTGGGTTTATAGCTAATTCTGACATTGAAGCCAGAAAAAAACTTATTCAATTATTAATTTCAATACTGTTGAGAACAAAACTTCTAATGCATTTCTCAATCATGCATTCCTTACAACATCTCCATGATGGTAATGTGATAAAAGACATGTGGCAGGGCATCTCTTACTCTTTAACCATGACAAGGAGCACGAGGAAAACAAGTGCCTCAGCAAGATCCAATACTCTTACATCTCTGACAACCAGAGGAAGTTTTAATTAGTTTGCTGGTTCAAGACTTCCTAGAATAAATGTAATTCTGACATTTCTAATGTGTTCTCATGATCAGTTAATGGATTTTTTTTCCTTTTTCTTTTTTTTTGCCTGTAGCTCAGACAATCTTCCTGTCTTATAATTTCTTCTAAATCAATTCATAGGTTATCCATATTTTCTTATCTGGAACAGTAATGAGCTTGTCTAAAATTCAGTTTTAATGCACTATTCTCCTGACTCACTGAGGTGTTCTTTTTCAGATTCACACCACATTTCTGTATGACTCCCCAACATTTCAGTAGAAATGAGTGGATGCACAACCACTTGAAAATCTACCCCTCATAGGCTTAGATAAACACTGAGCTCAGAACCTAAGCCTTCTACACACATACAGAGATACAAAAGGCTGGATGAGTACTTTTGGAGCCCAAAGACTTGTGTCTTGAAATAGAAAACAACCATTTCTATTTTTTTAAGCATCCTTCAAAACTATACACAGCTTGGAGAACAAAAGGATTCTCTAAATATTGAAGTGAAAAGTCCAATATAAGACATGGATTTGTCTTGGTGGTGCTAGAAATCACAGAACTAGACACATTTTGGCTGTATGGGACCTCAGGATGTCATAGAATGGTTTGGGTTGGAAAGGACCTCTAAAGGTCACGCAGTCCAACCCCCTTGCAGTGAGAAGGGACATCTTCATTTAGATCAGGTTGCTCAGAGCCCTGTCCAACTTGGCCTGGAATGTTTCTACCTCAGGACAATCATCTTCTACAAACTCCTGGTCAAAATGAGCTGCCTTCAAAGTCAGATCACGTTGCTCAGGACTTTGTGCAGCACAGTTCTGTTACATTTTGTGGCCATTAAATATCTCTCTTCTATCCAGTGACCCATTTTGAATGACTTGGGGAAGAACCTCACATCTCTCTGATTTTTGTGTTAAGCAACTCTTAAGAAACTACAGTGGACTTCAGAGTTCAGCTTGAACAGGGATTAAATATTTATGAATTTATTTATCTGCCAAGATAAACTTTCCAATGATGTGTTCTCTTTTGGAAGGAAAGTGCTTTGAAACCTTTTAAGGAGATCCAAATCTTTGCATGTGGAATGTGCACATGGTATCTCGTGAGGGTTGTCACTGACTAGGCAGTTTGCAATCTAAGCCCAAACAGTGGTAAAGCAGATACTATTCTTGAGTTGAGCAGACTGTAGATGCAATTTTAAGGAGGGAAAAAAAAAGCTTTTAAGCTGGGATGATCATTAACTTATCTGAGAAAAACAGAAAGAGCAGCTGAATAACTTAAGCTAAAAATGCAACAGATAAACACCACCTGAAGGTAACATATTTCTCAGCACTTGAAGCTTTCTTGGTTCTGTTTGTGTAGCTCACAAAAACACACTATAGACAAACACACTTTGCTGGATTTAAAGTAGAGGAAAATAAAGAAAACCACTAATTTCTGTAAGGCAAGAAACTAAATTACATGTTCAAAAAAGGATTTCTGTACTTCCAGACTATCTAGAAACCTAGGAAATTAAGCAATCAGCATGGAAATATTCACAAATCTTGAATAAAACAATAGACAAACACTTCCTCTGAACTGCACATTATTTTCTCTAGTCTTCTTGAGATACTACTAACATAGAAATACATGTTTCTCACCAAAATACAAAGGTAATGATCTTGGGTGTCACCACTGAAAGAAAACATGTCCTGTAGTTCAGCTTTTAACTTCTTTATTTACACTTGTTGAGGTGTGCTATCAACTTCAAATCTAACCAAAAGTTAACTCAAGCAACTTCAGGAACAATGGAACTACAATGGTAGTTGGAAAATAAAATAAAGTGAAAGGAAAACAAGAAATTCCCTGACAGAAGCCTCAGTGATTTAATCTTCTCCCAAAGGATCACGGTTCCCATCAGCTCAACTTCCTATGTCAACACCAGGCTCAGAATAACAGAGACATGGTAACTTCATTTTCTATTAGTACCACAGAACCATTTTGGTTGGAAGAGACCTTTAAGATGATCAAGTCCAACCATTAACCCAGCACTACCAAGTCCAACACTAAACCATGTCCCTCAGCACCACATCTCCATGGCTTTTCAACCTCTCCAGGGACTGCGACTCCACCATCGCCCTGGGCAGCCTGGGCCAGGCCTTGACAACCCTTTCAGGGAAGAAAGTTTTCCTAAGGTTCAGCCTAAACCTCTCCTGATGCAACTTGAGAATGTTTCTTCTAACCCAATGAATTCAGGGCTCCAGTCCACCTTTCATATCAACCACAAAATTATCAAGGTTTATGATGAAAGTTAACCACCATGATATCCACAGCAACATGAATCAAAACATACATCTCTTTGCCTTTGAGTCAGTCAAGTTGTGTACAGTGTCAGAGAATTTCACATCCAGAATAAGTTGTATAAAAATAATACATTAAAAAAAAAGGTGTAATTTCTTTGGAAAGTCACTGGCTGTAAAGAGCCCAAGAAAGATCCAGAGACATCACTTTGGGGAGATCAAGTAGCAGCAATTCATATTTTATCTCCACAACATCTAGGAGAAAACTGTTAGCAACAGGTGGGTGGCCAGATGGGGTTAGCTGCCATTCAGTTTTAATATAATGAGCATTCCTAGAAGAAAAATGACTTGTGTGTGCATGTTAAATAATGGAGCTCCCCATCTTGAAGATGGCTAGGATGAAATTATGTAACCAGCTTCCCATTATTAATGGCAACTCAGGGACAGAAAGGCTCCAAGCCACAGACTCAGCAAATCACGCTGAAGGTGACAGGAGTTGACTGTCTACTGCCATCTTTCTCTGGCCCAAGCAGCTCCTGCCCCTGTGCATGCACTCACTGCACAGGTAGCTTTGGACAGACACAGGAAACATGGCAGATACACCAAGATTTTCTCTAACAATCAAGAAACTGCTCTACCTGGGTAAAAGCTTGATAACACTAATATACACATGATGTATGTTACCTGGCATCACTGTCACCTTGTTCTTTTTAGACCACTGGACAAATGTTTCAGCTTCTATTGGCAAATTTTACTCCATTGAAAGAGAACTGGTTGAGCATACACTCCTAACTGATCACAGCTTGAAATAAAACAGGCTTTAATACTACTTTTTTTCCCTTCCCCCTCATTTGGTTGGTTGGTTGGTTTGGTTTTGATGTGAACCTGTTTTCCATGGTATAACAATAAACAGACAGTAGGTGTCCAGTCAGATCCTTATCTTAATCTGATTGTTTCCTCAATTTCTAAACTCATTTCAAAAGCAGACAAGTAAAACAAGTCAAACACAAGTAAATAGATGTTGCTTCTGTTTTTCTATTCATACTTTGAGATGATCAATTATTTAGAACAAGGATTTCTAAGCATGTTTGAACAGAGCTTTTCTCTGAAGACCACCAACAAAAACTGATCAAGTTTTTATTAGCAAAGATTATTAAGATAATTATGGAAAATGAGTAAAGAGTGCATCAGGCTAAAAGGAGAAGCAAAACAAATTGAAGGGACTTGCCTGGGTAACCAATGGCTCCAATAACCTCTCCACTGTAAGAGTCCTGATTTCCAAACTTTTGGGGTCCCATTTCAAAATGATAGGTGATGTTGCAGAAGTCATACTCCCTGGAACAGACAAAGGTACACAACATCCATGAAAATCATTACAGTAATAGGGCAAGTACTGCATAAGCACAATGTCTATGAAAACAAAAATAAACAGAAAAATTAGATTAAAATGACTGTTCATTTTAAATAACTTGGGTTTAAATATTTGCCTTTATTTTACAGTTAAAATAAATAATTCAAAGACCCATATACCTCAGAACACCATGAGAGCTCTACCAGGGAAAGACAAATCAATAATATCTCATTGTTCAATGCATAAGTGAGATCCAAATCAAGCCCTACACATAATATTCCAGATGTTTATATTGCTTTCTCCAGAAAACTGTTTAACTGACAAGATAATTTCAGTAATAAAAACCAAAGCACCATCACCCAAAGAAAAACCACTTAGTGAACAAAATCAAAGGAAGTTCAGTTCCTGCTTCTTGAATAACAATCCACTTCATAAAGCTTAATTAAATAGGGTATGTATTCAGTACCTGGCAACATGATTTAGTATATGTAAAATATGTTCTATTGCTTTATTGAGGAGCATGTCTTGACTAATTACCATCACTCAAAATTAACAGGCTAGTAAGTCTATATAAAATTAATTCACAGTCTGCAAAAGATTTTCACTGTGTTACTAGGAGATAACTTAAAATCCTTGCTGAAAGAGGCATATCAGAACTCCCTAATCAATGCATTTTAAGCCACATCTAAAACCAGCCCTCAGCCTCCTCTCATTTGCCAACAGAATTATCTGACAAATATCTAGTATGTGCAAAAATTGCTATTATTCAGTTTCCACCCCTCTGCAAACAAATCATTTGGCTTCCTGTTTTAGAATGCTGCAAACACCCATACATGTGATTAAACAAAGCTATGAGACAGCTTCCAGTTGCTGTAAGGATTGCTAAAGTGGGACCTATCCTCATTTTCTCCACAGAGCACTTTTAATTATCTTTCAGAACCAGTTTCTTTTTAAAATAAAAATGGCTGCTACTGCAGGTGGCCTCTGTAGCCAAAAAATAAGTAGACAATTATTCTAGTCAATAATTTATGAGTTATGGTCCTTTTCTATGTGCCAAATATAGATCCTCTCTTTTTAATAAGCACACTTTTCCTCACTAACTGTTCACATGGGTGCTCAAACATACACCTCTCATTAGACAAAAAAACACACTCAAAGCTGGAACAGAGTCCAAAGCCTACAGAAGCAAACTAATTTCAGTGGCTGGCAATGGTGGAGGTGACACAAAAGCTAACCTGGATGATCAGTTGTTTCAGTCAGAATACTGCCTCCATTTCAACCTTTACTTAGAAATAGAAAACAAACCCCTTCAAAATTCAGTATGAAAGGGTGAGCAATGCTTTTGACTGTAAGAAAAAGCCTTATTAAAAACCTAGAAGAGAGTTTTTCATTTCCAGCAAAATCTACCCACTAAAGGAAAATTAAAAAGTCAAATGAGTGCATTTTCCACAACATTTCTCCAGCTGCTGTCACAATAGCAATTGGAAATGACAAAAGACTAAAAGGAAGTTCCCTGCCCAACTGTATGTATAAATAGATGGGATATTTCTTCCTTGCCATTTCTACAGTGGTATTCCTAGACTGGGCAGGTGAGTGGGGACTGCTCAGTTGGCTACTGGAAAGGATGCTAACCATAGCTTATGTCTATTTGACCAAATATTCCCCAAAGAATTTGCTTTAAGTACTTCACTGGAAACAAATTCCTTCACATCTTATACCTGACTTGGGGTTGGGCAATACCTGGGAGGAAGATAATTTTGGAAAGAAATGCCACCCTGCAGGAAAACCTGGATAGGCTGGAAGAGTAGGCTGACAGGGGCCTTATGAAGTTCAACAAGGACAAGCAGAAGGTTTGGCACCTGGGACAACAAACCAGGAGTGCAGCACAAGCTAGGATCTAGCTGTCTGGGGAGCAGCTCTGTGGAAAGGGACCTGGGGCTGGACAACAAGCTAAATATGAGTGAACAATGCACTCCTAGGGCAAAACCTAACCCAACAGGATGCTGAATTGCCTCAACAAGGACTTCTCCAGCAGAGACAAAGAAGTCACTATCCTATTTGGTGCTTGTCAGACCACACCTGGAATACTGTGTTCAGTTTTGGTCCTCACCATACAAAAAAAGGTGTGGACAGGCTGGAGAGGGACCAGAGAAAGGCCACAAAGGTGACCCAAGGACTGGGAAGCTGCCATATGAGGAAAGGCTGAGAGAAATGGGTTTGTTCAGCCTTGATAAAAGAAGGCTTAGTGGCCATCTTATGACCATGTTCTGGTACAAAAAGGGTGACTACAAAGAAGATGAAGACTCCCTTTTTCCAAGGAGTCACATGGAAAAGAAGAGAGGTGATAGGCACAGGTTACTCTTGGGGGGATTCCAGCTGGACACAAAAGGAAAACTTTTCACAATAGGAACCATCAGGCATTGGAATATTCTCCCCAAAGAAGTGGTGGAGTCACTTTAAAGATTCATCTGTATAAGTCCTGGGTCATCTTGTCTAGACCATTCTTTCTCCAAGAAAGGTTGGACCATATGATCCTTCAGGTCCTTTCCAACCTGGGATTTTATGATTCTGTGCTATGATTCTATGTGACCAGAGGATAATGGCATCCCACAACATTTTATACATAAAGGTAAAAGTGTACCAGGATAGAGAGAAGAAAACTGTAATAGCCATAAATGGACACAAGTACTGATACATTGGGGTAAATTGGTAAAGCTCATTGCCTTAAATTCACATGGTGTTTTTAGGACTGCAGAGTTAAGAACACATTTTCAGTAGACAGTTGCAGTGAAACTTCATCTCTGTTGTTCATGTACATTATCAACTGGCAAAGTGTGATTAAGTTTGAATTTGATATCATTATATAAGGAAAGTATGTCAATATTAGGTGATAATACTGTCAAGGAACACACAGGTGATTACAGTCCTAATCCTGAAACTAGCTCCATGCTTCTGCAAGAATATATTTAAGGAATTCTACTGCCTAACTGTGCCTTTTCTTCCTTGAGCATGTCCCTAGGTATGTCTCTTGTTTTTAAGCTTTTAGCTTATCCTAAATACAGCAATACAGGAAGGTCTCTACCCAACATGGTAACTATTGTTCCATGTGAACCTTTGTTTAGGCAGTCTGTCTTCAAAGCCTGTCAGGAAAGAAGAATAACTATTAACATTGGTCAACAAACCATTTGAGTGGGTTCCTATATCAGAGCCAAATTCCATGTTAGTGAAAGTCTTCACTAACATTCTTCATTACCCAAAACAGCCACCCTTATCACAAACCTTTTCACATGGCAGAATTCTACTTCCTGGAACCTTCTACAAACCCAAGGTATTCTGTACAATAAATTCCTTGTTTTTCTATCACACTACAACATATTGTATTCCTCCACAACAGATCCATTTTCCTTGTGACTTACACAGATGTGCATTCTGATGGTCAAAAGCTGCTCACAAGAGACAGTGCATCTCATTTCTGTGCTGCAGCTTAAATGTAACAGTAAAAGTACATGAGCAAAAGCAACATTTGCAGAAGCAAACTGATAAGTTCTTAGAAATATAAACACTGCCAACCTAGAACATGCCTCCAGTTGTTAGTCCAGTTCACACCTGGAATGCAGAACACTGCAGACATGAAGGACAGATGTTAGATATTCCATACTGGATAAAGTAGAACCCCATTCTATGTGATTCATAGCAATTCTGCAGGATGAATCTGGTGGCAATAATAGCCTTGTAATGCAGACAGCACAAAGCTGTACTTTCAATAGTATATTTGCTAGTAAAAGGCAAAAAAATGATCTTCACTGGGTAAGAAAGAAAAGTCCAGCAAGGTAGAAAGTCAAGAAGTGTAGAGGAAGCAAAAGGCAAATAATAATTTAGTCCTTGTTCCCAAATAGTAAATTTAAGTAGCCCTATAAAGATTTATATAAACTATTTTAAAAGAGAGGATGCATTATGTGATCTCCCACACCCACTCACACCTTGGTTTGCAGTTCCACACATTTAATCCAGCCTGATTTTCCAGTGGAGAGGCCAGTTCAGCTCTTCCTGTGTGTTTTCATTCCTTGCACTTTTAACAGTGCTATGCATTTTATCAAGAACATGACCTGTCTGAACACTAACTAATCCTACAGAAGAAAGAAGTTTTCAGTTCCCTGCCTGATTTCAGAGCCACATGCACAACAGCACCAATAAGAAGCAAAGTTGCAAATGTGGCAGAAGTGCAGGGGAGGACAAGATTGCCTCTTCCATAGCAGTGTGGACACAAACTGGTTGAAGATGACTGAGAAACTGAATGACAGACAGTCTGTGCTTTCTTGGTTTGCATCCTTAGATTGAGGACCATGTCAAAACAAACACCTCTCTACACAGAGACAGACTTATGTGAAGAATATGGAATTCCTTACAGCAGGATACACAATATCTTGAGACAGATATAGAAAAATTCTGGCTGACTTCATAGATGCTTTTATGTGCTTCAGTGGGAGCTAAAAATCAAAATGCTTGAATGGTTACATCTTTGTGTATGCCTACAGAGCATACCAGTGAGATATCAGAGATGTGTAAGCTCTTTATTACCTCATACAGGTACAGGGTTGCTCAGGGCACAGGACAAATTAGCTCAGACATTAGAAGTAGTAGCAATGCACAGAGCTCTAGAAATCCTACCACTTGGCTGATCTGGCTGGCAGAGCACTGCAGTGATACCTGGTGGTACATACAGCTGAGACTCTGCTGTTGCCATACATTTATCTGCAGTATTGAGCAATGCAGATGTGATCTGACCTGAGCAGCATTGCAAGAGCTTCAGTACTCATGGGAGCCTGGTTTCCATCACTACTCTCAGTCCCTTTGCCCATTCTCTGTCTCTACTAATACAGAAATGCAAGTGGAGCCAGAAGGACACTGAGAAGAGTGAGTGCAGAACCACTGCAAACAAGGGAAATAAAGGGAAAATGCTAAGAGGACAGAGAGTAACGATTACAGGTAAAAACCAAGGGAAAAGGGCATGGAGAACATCCCTTCCCACACATAAAAGCAGCTATCATCAGACAACAATAGCCCAGCAGATGGCAGCCTCCAGCAGATGTGGCTGAGGCAATCAGAGTTGACATGGGTAGTTCCCATCATCTCGCTTCAAAAGAACAAAAGGAGCAGGATGGCTTGGAGTAATACCTGCCTCTACCTGCCTGAACAGCAAGGCTTTGACATCCTCATTTTGTTTTTATAAATGTGACTCTTCTTTCCTAAAACTTAGAAAGGAACAAACAAGGCAAAATAAAACTTTTGGGCCCCATTCTCAAGCTTAACCACAGGGAGTGGATTTTCAATTTGAGGTTTTTCTAAGCTCCCAACTTCCTTTTGGATTCACAACCCTCTCCCCTTCTGCTAACCCTCCACCTTCCACACCAGGTCGAGATTTTGGTCTGGCCTCAACAAAACAAAGTCCTAAAATGCAAACCCAGACTTCCAGCCAGTAAACTACTAAGTATAGAGGAAAAAATGCCTTGCCAAGGGGAGGATTATGCTGGCAACAAAGCCAGTGGGATGGTGACCATGGGGTGCCCTGACACAGAAACAGGAAAGCTATAAAAAGGCAATGGCTGCGTCATTCACACTTTTCAGTCACATTTAGCAGCTCAGTCTAGGAGGCAGCTGCCTACACCAAGAACCTGAGGGAGCCAGGAGGGCAAACTGCCTTGAGAAATCCAAGAGGTCAGGAAGAACTCCTACAGGAAGGTACAGACTGCAGTGTAAGGGTCAGCATTAACAGAAAGGTTCCACCTACACCCGCCCCTAACATCCTGCATCCTCTGATGCTTTAACTAAAAGCAGTGCTAATAGCCTTGAAAATTATTCTGTGCAAAGCCTAGCTGTGTGCAGTGGCCAAGTGGTTATCATCTACTGGATGGCTTTGAAAAAGAATTCTGCTTTAAAGGCTCATATCTGCAGCTAGGGATTGGCTGTCTAGACTTTCACATCAACATAGCCTGAGTTGCTCCTGAGGAATGTGGCACCATGATGTGGCAGTAGTGGTACCAACCTAAATCCCATCTGCATCCAGTCCCTCAGAGGGTCATTTCAGAAAGTGGTTTAGACAAACTACAATATCAATCTGTGGACACTGGGATAAGAAGTTGAACTATGAATTCAGCTCTCAGGTGGAGTTTACTACAACATCCTCACTCCAGGAAGCTGTTAGATAGAGCATCCAACAATCTAGTGCTTGGTTCTCCATGAGTAACCTGGTGGTTTGGGGAGGGCTATCAATAGGAAGAATGAAAAGTAGGGGGAGGTTCACATTTGTTTGCTCTAACAAACATTAAGAGTAGAACTGCTTGATGTGAAAGGTAATTTACTCCAAGATGAGTAAGCAATGAAATTGCTTTAAAGCTGTTTTAAACAGTCATATATAAAATTCCTATATTCAAACAAATTATCTTGCATTATTCATAAGAACATGCTGTAAGTTCACTAAATAACTTTTACTGTCCAAGTAGGGGAGATTCTTAAACTGCTCAGTGAAATAGAAGTTGAAGGAAGGTATACCAAAAAGGAGCCCAAGCCCCAGCAAAAGATTGCCAAGTCACTTCTGTGTAACCAAAGATTTTTCTACAAATCACTCTGTATTCACTCAGCTCTTCAGTGCCTCCTAACAAAAGTCTTCTCCCAGAGTTCTGGAGGTGATCAAAGCCTCTGAGCTCAGTGCTGCTGAGATGCTGGTTCACATAGGGTCATGCTGCAAGCCCAGAAAAACCAAATGATTTTAAATCAAATCCTTGGTGCAGATCCTATGCTCTGCATTCTCTTTCTACCATATTCCCTCCCAAATGACTGCAAACTTCTACATATAGTGAAGTAACAGCTTTATAAGACATTTAGATTTACTGTAGACATGATCAATTTACCAAAGGTCTCTCCTTTTAGTAACAAAATCGTAACTTTCTGAAACTTTTCTCAAGTTCTGTTCCTTCAGAAACCATTTGTGTCTTCCAGAAAAAAAAAAAAAAAATCACTTTTATTCATTAAATCTATTTAACCTCTTGATATGTTTATTCACTGTTTTAAACTGGCATTACTAATGCCAGCTTCTGTTTTACAAGAGCAGAGGAGTATTTAAGCACCTTGGGTTTAAACTAACACATTTGCTCCTCTTGCAACACAGAATTTGTATCCCAAATTCCATCAGTTCTTCAGAAAAGGTTGTTGAACTTGCCTCTAACCCTGACTTTGCAAGCTTCTGTTTCTGCATGCAGGGCTTATCCTGTCACTGAACATATCCTATTTACCAATTTATTATTTTCATACTTGGAAACTGCAATTCACCTTCCCTCTGTGTCTCCCTGCAGCTTTTCTTCATTTCTCTGAAAGATAACCCTGTATTCCACAAGGCCAACCATTGCTACCTTCCAATGAATCAATTCACATTTTTTTCCTATGGAGAATCAAAGTTTTAGGGGTTTCTGAGCTTTTTTTGCCCCCCCGTTTGGTTGGCTTTATGAGGAGACTATTTCCCTTCTAGCTTTAGCACAACAGCAATACTGCTAGTATCATCTCTATGCATCTTTCTCCTTCATTAAGCTTTAAATAATCTGACTCTTCATTATTTTAACTCTTGTTCCTACAGATGCAAGACTGTTTTCATGCACTTAACAGAATCTTTTAGTTCTCTGAGTTACAGGTAGAACTAGTCCACAGCTTGTACAATTTCACTGTGACATACTGGATGCCAACAGCCTCCCCTTGCCCTTGTCAAGTCCATGAGCTTCCATGCCATGGAGATGAAACTGTTCCATTTCCCCACTCCATAATTAACACAATAAACAGAATTGTTTTCAATCAAAGCCCTGTGGGAGCACAGTTGACATTTCCCTCAGCAATTAATATTAATGGCCATTAATAACCTTTCTGAACATTCTCACCAACTTCTAGATGCACAAGTCTGGATGCTAGTATCTCCATTTGGGAAGCTGTTCATTAATTGCCTCTGAAAACTTCACCATCTAATCTGGTGCTCATTAAATCTGCTCTCTCTTTAAACATAGTCAAGAAAGTTGCTCTGTTCCTAGCAAACCCTTCAGCATATGCCTCATATTGTGACAGAAGCCACATGTCCCATTCCAGAGTTATTTACCACTCTGCAACTAAGCCAAAATAAAAGGACAAAAAAAAGCTGGAATGGAAAAATCCATTTTAAGAATAAGAACTAAGTTGCTTAATTCTGCTTGATGTTTTACTACTGAAACTTGTCCTGATGTTATTCATCTGCTGATGGATGTTTTAAATAAAGCAGAGAGCAGAGGTAGCTATCCATGATGAGATTCAAAAACTACTTTTTTTCCCCCAGCATCTGTTCACAGGATTTGCTGTGGTTTCATTAGTTTGGAAGTACTGAAATACAATGTGGCAGAAGAATTACATCACCATTATATTCTCAAATGAATTAATTTAATTAAAGATAATGAAGGTCTGTGCTTCCTATTCAGAACAGTCCTTTATCCAAAAAAAGTAGTAATGCAGAGAGAGAACACACACCATTTCTAATGTGAAAGATGACATCTAGAGCTACAACAGTGCAGATGACATGCTTAATTAAGAAAGAAAACCTTTTTCTTCCAAAATACACACACAGTTTTGAAGAAATAGAATGTAAAGAGAGCTCAGACCTCCTAACACCTCTACTCTCTAATATGCATTTGGGCAAGTTGTGATTTTTCCTTAATTTTCCTTAGTATGTGGAGTAATGAAGATATTCCAGAAAAGTAGGAAAGAAAACTTGTGTCTTTATTTAAAACTTGAAGAGAGAATGATCTCAGAGTAAGGCTTTCAATTCAGCATTAACCTCTCACAAAACAGTGAGTAAAAGCAGGCACATGAATCTTATGTTATAAAATTACTGCTGGTGTCTGAGATTTATAGGCTTTTAATTAGGAGAACTTCAGAGATTATAAAAGTTAAAAAATATAGGAACAGAATTCTCAATCCAGGCCAAAGGATACTAAAATCCAGGGAGTGAAAGCTGAAATTAAACAGGTTCTTAAGAGAAATATTTTTAAATAGGAAAAATATTTATGGGGAACAGTTTACAAGGACCTGAGATGGATTTTCCACCACTGCTTATTTTAAATACAGAACCTCACTGCCTCAGAGGTAAGGATTACTTTAAACAGGACTGACTTCATTAACAGATATGGTACATGTTATGCAGGTGATTACACTAATCACATCTCTTCCTTCCAG
Organism: Galbula dea; assembly: GCA_013399015.1. Lineage (NCBI taxonomy): Eukaryota > Metazoa > Chordata > Aves > Piciformes > Galbulidae > Galbula > Galbula dea. The sequence goes on along the minus strand of VWZX01009068.1, from coordinate 103,547 downwards.
CATGTCATTCTGTCAAAGAAGGAAAATACACTGCTTGAAGTTTTGGAGAGGGAATGCTTGGATCAATCAAAATATAAAACTATGACTGCATTGCACCTAGAGAATCTTGCTACTTAACCTCAAATGCATCACAAGACATAAAGAAACCCATGATAAAACAAAAGCAAAGGATGAAACCTGGCTTCATCTCAGAAGATTCTGTACAGCTATGTGAGCAGGTTGAAGGTCATCTGATGATACCCAGCAAATAACCAGGTTTCTAGAGAAGTCAATTCACACACTCCACCAACAACTAAATTCAGCTTTTATCAAACTGAATTCCAGAACCCTTGAACTCTGGCAATACAAACTTGAACTGCATACAGTCTACAACACTACCTTCCATTAAGAGAAGAAGAATATAGATTTAAGACTTCTCACTAATTACAAATGTGCTAGTACAGGTCAGACAGGCCAGTGACATCTAGAGATTTATGCTCCATGGCAACATAACTCACATGGCTGAAAAGCCAGGGGCACTGTCTAGTACAATGCACTATATCTTTATAGCTATCCATAAAGTACAGAAAATTATTTGATGTGAAGAATGAACACATTAGTATTTGTTTCTTTTAAGCAATGTTTCTCCAGCTTTAGCTAAAGAGGTCACTTACAGAAGCAAGAGATGGAAAGATAATCTAGTGGCAGATAATATTCGCTTTATACACACAGAGCAGCAGCATGACAAGTTATGATCATTGTAGCTAATTTCCTAACTGTCTCGCTATTTTCCAGTTTTCTCCCTTTTATCTTACTATGAAAAATACCCAGTTTTCAAGACAGCAAATTTATTTTATTTGGCTGACATCCATGTCTGTAAGAACCTCACTGCATGTTGCCAGTCATTGCAACGATGCATGAATGGGTTTGGGTTTTACTAGGCTCCTTCCAGGAGAATTAAAGAAAAGGAAGAAGATAATTCAACAGCAGCAAGTGTCATCATCATTCCTCTTCATTGCACAGGCACAGAAAGTATCTAGTATCACCCTGATTATGGTATGTTCATTCCTTCAGCTCAAGTGGGGTTTGGTTTTGTATCCTGTATTCAGATATCTAGTCCATAGGTGATTCTCCTGCTCTCCCTAATCCACAGCATCCTTTCACTTGTTCTGCTGCCATGTACAAAGCACTCTAAGCTCATCCCTTGTGGCTGACTTCTTGTTGTTGTTGTTCAGTTGGTTTTTACTACATGTTTACATCCCACTCTTTAAATTCCCTGTTTGTCTTTACATAATTCCACTGTGCCATACTATTTTTTTTAGTAACTATCAGTGCAGCTCCAGCTTTCTAACATCTGAGAGCAGACTCCATGTGGCTGCTTCTAGTCTACTCAGCAATTCTATTAATATTCTAGTTTGCAACAAGATATCTAATGTATTATCATCACTCCATCTTTTCTGTGTAGTACTCATAGCTAAACATTATTTTCATCCATGAAGGAACCAATCATCCCAGGGACAAATTACACTTGCTACTTCTATTACTTCCCTATTCACACATTTCATGATTTATTCATTCCTTTCTGTCTGAGATGTAATTGTGTTGCCCTTTTAGCACTAATTTGGAGTCCAAGCCAACACTACCTGCAACACCTGTAGAACATAAATGGCCTTGCAATACTACTGGGATCTTCAAGGCACCAAACCCATATTTTTAATAATTATTTCCTCAGACTTGTGTTATTGAAATAGATCTGCAGTTTTCTAGTTTTAGTCAGTCAATATTCATGCATATGTTATCTACTAGCTACAACTTCTGCAGCCACTGTTCTTAAAATCTGCAGAAAAATCTTTTTGTTTTAAACAAAAATCAGCTACTGATATCCATGATGACTACAGATGAACACAAGACAGTTCCAATCAAATTAGTGGCCAGTCTAGACCACATCTGCAATTGCTGACAGATTGAGAAGTTCTCAGATTCATCACTGTGACTGTAATTGGATCCTACATCAGCCACTACTTTGAGCCAGATCTACTTGTAGCTTTTCTTTCAATTAAGTGAACCAAAAATACTACAAGGGCTTTGAATTAGTAAAACTAGATAAAACACAGCTTGGCCATTAAAATAAAGAAAATTCAGAAAGAGAGAATAAAGATGAAAAGGATTTATGAACAACTGCATCTATTGTCTACCCTGTTCTACCAGGTAGATCTTTTCTTTTGACCTTGCTCTCAGGTCTAGCACTTCATGGAGGCTTGTTGGGTAGCAATATGTTTTAGCATGTCTTTTATAGCCCGAAAAAAATCAATTTCCAACACTGTTATAACTTGATGTTATAACTTGGATGTCTATTCATTACTTCTTAAGAAGACATCATGGTTTCTGGTAATGCTACAGGTTCCAGGCTTGTTTCTGTATCTGACACTGCCTTCCTGATTCACCATACTCTTGTAATTCAAACTAACCTAATCCATAGTCCAAGCTTTTTTATTTGCTTTCACTTTCATGTCCTTTCCCCCTCCTCTTATGTTTCTGAGAAACCTAGTTACTGAAAATAAATTAACTGATCTCAGGACTGAATACAACATCAACTGAAGTGCAAAATGCCAACCCACACAGTCCAATCCTTTAGCTGTTTCTCCCCTTTTCCTTCCTTCCAACCAAAGAACAACCATTGAGCAGAACTGCTTTGAGGATCCTAAAATGGCTATGAAAAAAACAGATGAAATTTAAATTGGATAAATGAAAAGTGATAAAACCCAGGAAAAAAGACAAGGATCCTGATTACATGCATAGTGATGGACTCTGAAGTGGTTATTAACACCCAGGAATGCAGTATGTGAATTATAATAGCTTTATGTAAATGGCAGCTTGACACAGTGGCAACCCAAAATAAAATGAGGATTTATTCTGGAAGGGAAAGAGAATGAAACAGAAAACACCATTATGCCATTACAAATCCACATCACAAATACTACTTGGCCATCTCTTTCCTCCAAAGAATAATGCAGAATTGAGAAACACAGTGGCAACAAGGACTTCAAGGAACAACTAAATAGATTCAAAATCTTCATTATGCAGAAGAAAAGACTGAGGGGAAACAGTATGGCCAACAAAACCCAAAGTATCATGGATAAAGTGAAACAATCTTTTGAAAGACCCTGTGGGACTGATCAGAAGCCCCTGAGCTACAGCCTGTCAGAGGCTTGGAGGGTAGTCCAGCAAAGTATAGTAAGAACAAAAGGTTGAGCCAACTTTTTGGAGTGAGATAAATCTACTCCCTTTTCCTCTTCTTATGTGTCAACATCACTAGGACACGTGGTGCCAAACTCTTACAGCAGAAATAGCTCTGCCCTGACAAGGCAGATCAGGAACCAAGCAACCCAGCAGATAGTGAGGGTAAACACAGAGATGACAGCTCCAATTTGCCTTTCACGCATGAGCAGCTTCATCAACTAAAAGAGGGGCAGAGAGGAATCATTCAGCTTAGCACACAGGCACTCAAGAAAATTACTTCATATCATAGAGCTACAATGTTCCTGGAAGTGAGGAATCAGTACTGAGAATGACAGGCATAGACAATAACTCAAGTGTTGAACTGATGGTGACACTTTCTTCTCTGGTGTTTAAAAGGCAGTGATACTGCTTACAAGACTCCTCACAGCACAGGAGTTGAGAGGAAGGTTCAGACAACACTCTAGGATCTATTGCTGCCAGAAGAGATTGAAAACACATCAGAGGCACAATGTATGTAAGACCATGCAGATGTATACACAACCTATTTATTAAGCAAAACAAGGACCCTTTTCTTTGTCTTGTCCACAAAGTAACACAGGTCCCCTTCTCTCCCACGTGCCTCACTGCAGTAAGAAATAAAACTCCCACTTGTTAGTCCCTTTTGGCCTGATCTGCTCTTTTCTATCACTTCAGTTTGAATAGGATGGCACATTCAATCAAATATTCACCATTTACCCCTGCACTTCTTCCCTTCTCCAGTCCTTTTTTTTTCAAGGACCACTGATAATTCACACATTCTCAAAAGGAGCAACACAGGTTGCAATCCTCCATGCTAACTTTAATCCATTATGATCTTGCACAATTATTTACTGGAAAGATAGTAGCTAATGAGAAAACTAGATGCCATTTTTCTCTACAATTTAATTCTAAAAGTCACAACATAGAAAATACATTATAATCCAAAAGATATCTATAAACTACTACTAAACTATTTTCATAGCACAAAGAAAACATTCTTAAGCCCTCACAGTGAGGGAAAAAATTAATAATCTATGAGGTCATATTATGAAACCCTATCAATTATCCTCAGATTTCCTGTTTCTATTTTCTTTCTTTCTGTTAAAAGTGCTTACATGTTTAATTGTTACTAAGCAAAAATAGCTTGTGGAATGCCCAGATAATCTACCAACCCCAGCTTTGTTACAGAAGCGACTGGAATATAAATGCCAGAAAAATTACAACAAAGGAAATGCTTTCATTCATTTCTTCTTATTTATCAGTTTTGTTATCTCTTGTGACAGCTTCTATGACACTAAAACTTCCCAAGAGCAGTAGCATCACAAATTTACTGGTTCTTAATCCATTCTGGTTTATATATGGTTTTATTAGAACCACTTCTTCAGCTTCCCCCAAAAGTTCATGATGAATTTGAAATATTGAACCTTCCATAACTTTGAAATTCCTTGTTGTATAACAACAGTTCCATATGATTTTGGGAACATCACCACAGCTGGGATCATAAGAAAAACCTTTGAGCAAGGATTGGTAAACCTTGAGGCAATTTGGGGAGAAAAAAAATAGTTCTATATAATTTCACCAGTTTATTGCAAGTAAACAAACAAAATTAAAGTGTTAAGTGAAGATAAATCTTAGCTATGTAAAAGCCTTGCAACAATAAAGTTCATCACAACAAAAAGCACATTGAATCAACTCCATAAATTAATGTAACCTACTAACATATGCATAAGTCCAGCCATGTTACACAGTGCAGTACTGAATGATACACAAACCATAGAATGTTTTGGTTGGAAAACACCTTCAAGATCATCAAGTTCAACCATTAATTCAACACTGCCAGGTCACCACAAAACCATGGCCCTCAGCACCACATCTCCATGGCTTTTCAATCCCTCCAACGATCAGACTCCACTGTGGGCAACCTGTGCCAGGGATTTACAACCCTTTCCATGCAGATGGTGTTCCTAATGTCCAACCTAAACCTCCCCTGGCACATTTGAGAACATTTCTTCTTGTCCTATTGCCTATTCCTTGGGAGAAGAGACCAACCCCCACCTGGCTCCAACCTCCTTTCAGATAGCTGTAGAGAGTGAGAGGGTCTCCCCTGAGCCTCCTTTTCTCCAGGCTGAATGCTAATCCCAGAAGTCTACCACTACCTTGTCTACCACAAGACACAGAAACACAGGTTTGAAACCTAACACCACATAGATTAATTGAATGTATTATTTGCTAAAATTCAAAATACAGGAAATAAGGTGTATAAGCCAGAGGCTTTTGGCAGGAATATCAAAGAAAAACATATGTGTGATTATTTGAAATTACATTAGCCAACTCAACTTATTCTTTTTCCTATCAAATAATAAAAAGTAAAAATTAACATTTGATTTCTCTTGCCACTGAAACACCACATTCAAAGCCTGAGCTCAAGATGATCAAATAACATCATGATGGTAAGTATCTCACATTATCAGACCTCTTGATAGCTCTTATTTGGGAAGGCTGGCATAATTTATGACATAGTCCTCATCTTTCCTCTCATTTGTACTCATCTCAGGACAAAAGAAGTATTGCCTCCAAAAATATGATGACCTAAAAGGAACAGACCTTCAGCATTCATCTTCACTTTTATAGTTACAGTGTCACCTTTTGCAATTTCTGCACAATGCTCTTCAGATTGGGAGCCACAAACTCATCTCTTTTCATTAGTATTTTTGATGCTACATATTTCTTTTCAAAACAGAGCATTCATGCCTGAGAAGAAAGCATGAAATCAGAAGAGACTATTTTGTGGAATTAATTTTGAGCCTTTCATCAGTGAGACAAGTGCCTAAGAGAGAGAAAAAAATGACTATTTCTTAAATGTTCTTGACACAATCAAAGTCCCAATACCACTGCTGTATCTTGCTTTCAGTCAGACTTATCTATCCATCATCCAGAGTTCCATTCTCCTAGAATGCCTCAAGATAAGCTATTTCAGTTCACCAGCAAGTAAGAAGAATGAAAAGTAGCTCAGCTTATCCTGGCCACATAAAAGCCATAACCTGTTAAGGACCCAGCTACTTCTAGCTTCATTAGTATAAACTTAATTAATTTAAATGTAACATTTTCAGAATAAGCTTTGTCCACTGTTAACCTCTCTGAAACAACCTTTTACACTGTCCTCTTTGAATCACATGAATTATCTCCTTTCTTACTTCCAATTCCCTATGTCTATGACTTTTACTTTTCATACCTTGTCCTCATCAGCTGCCTGGCTACAAATACATCCCAAATTGTACTGTCTCAAAGGACCATAGTATCATTTTCTACTGTTGTTGTAAGCTACAGCTTAAAATTACAACTAAAACAGTATGGAAATACTTAATTCATGTAAATAATTCATCTTCTTGTGAGATAATATGGCTGAAAGATTGCTGTTGTTCTAGGATTTACTTCCTCTTTTTCTTTATTCATACCCCCCGCTCCAAACACAGAACAAACAAACACAATCTAGGTGTAAAAGAACCTAGGAAATTCAAGATATTCCTTCTAGGTAAAAGGAAAATGGAAGCATATATAGTTCTTTCTGAAATTGAAAAGTTCTATTTAACCAGTTACTCTTTACTTCCACATTGACCACAGAAGAACATAATATATGGATAAGTTTATTAGGAATACAAAACAGTACAAAAGCAACTTTCTCATATAATAGACAAGTCAACATTTTTGTGTCCTTCATTGTTTAACAAGAAGTAGCCCTAACTTATTTACCAAGCATTTCTACACTCTCTAACTACTTCTCCTTCAATGTGGCAATTACTCAAGTGTTTAAACATAAAATTACATGTGGCAGCTTTAAATTTTGTACAAGTCTCTCCACTCACAATTCTATTTCTGCATTCAGAAGCAGAAATTCCCCATGCCTGCTGGTCAACAAAATTCCAAAGCCACTTCAATTCTAAAAAAGAGCTGTTCTCTTGAGAGGTTCCACACATTACCTGCCTTTCCCACTCTCCACTTCAAGATTTCCAGTGTCTCCTGGTTTTCCAGCCAGAACTGACAGTGCCACAGTCCATTTCTAATCTTCCCTCTTACAGGGACCTGACTCACTCAGACTTGCCAAGCCACACAATTCAAGTTGAAATAGGATTTGTTACACAGGATTTTTTCATGTAGTACACAGAAAGCTTAACACTGCACATTGCTGATCCTACAGAACATTGCAGCATCTAACTAAACACTAAAAACTCTGAATCATGGCTCCTGTTTACAAGCTTCTGATCAGCTCTTCCTGCATTTGCCTGTATAAGTTACCATCCCCTATTATGCACCATTAGGCATGAGTAGTTAATTAGTTCTTCCCATATGCCAGCACATACATAAATTCCAATTATTAGCAGTGTTAGATCACCAGTTTACACAAATCACCTTTAAATCCAATATTTGCATATCTTCTGGTCTGTATATCCTCCTCCAGACAACAGCATGTATGTTTTGGAGGACTCTGTTAGTTCTTTGAAGAAATACATGTTTCCTGATATTTAAGTATTTACATTTCAGCTAAAAATCTGTATAATTTGTCCTAAGTTCACACTGAACCTAAGTAACTGAAGGGCATAATAAGGCTGTTTCATACATACTGTTATTTCTGCTCAATAACAAAACTCATGAACCTGAGAACATTTAGAATTCCCAGGTAGGGCTGAATGACACTTCCACTTTAACTGAAAGTATAAGGCATAGCATTCTTCCACCTCAGATCACTGAAATCCCCATTTACTGAACTCTTATTCATGCCCTCTGGTGTAAAACAGAAAAAGAAATAAACATGTGCAAAAGGAAGATGATTGAAGGAGAGAGAGAGAAGAGAAGGAACCCAGCCTTTTGGTCTTCTGTACAAATGGTAGCAAGTACTAAATACTGAGCAGTTATGGCATGGTTTACATTTCAGTCCAGCAGAATAAGACCTTTGCCTGGTCTCAAGAAGGTTTAGAAATACCATCACCTGACTGCATGCTCATAGCACAATCCTAAATCTGCTTACTGGATGAATAAGTTTGTCCAAGCACAGTCCCAAGTTAAATCAATTGCTACTATTTTGTATTGCCATTCCCAACCAAAAAACAAGTAGTACCATTTGCCAGCTGAGGGATTACATTACACTACCTAGGGCCACAAAAATGATCTGAGGGCTGGAACCTCTCTGCTGTGAGGGCAAGCCAAGAGAGTTGTGATTGCTCAGCCTGGAGAAGAGAAGGCTCCAGGGAGACCTTAGTGCAGCCTCAGTACTTAAGGAAGCCTATAAGGAAGATGGGAACAACCATTTAGCAGTGCCTGCTATGATAAGACAAAGGGTGATGGTTTGAAAATAAATGAGGAGAGATTTAGACTACATAGAGGGAAAAAAATGTTTTCCACTGAGGGTGGTGAGAGCCTGTCCCAGGTTGCCCAGAGAGGTGGGAGATGTCCCATCCCTGGAACTATTCCAGGTCAGGTTGTTTGGGGCTCTGAGCAACCTGATCTAGTTGAAGATGTCTCTGCTCACTGCAGGGAGGTTGGACCAGACCCTTCCAACCCAAACCACTCTATGATTCTATGATCTTACTCCTGGAACTCATCTTGAAATGTGTTCTGGCTTACTGTCACAGCTTGGCATAATCAATGCAAAAAAGCATGTAAAACCAGAACATACAAAATGTACCTGAAAATATGACAGACATATGACCTTAATAGTTGCATCTTTATCAAGACTAATGACTCCTCCAGCCATGGTGGAATCCTCTGGGCACAGAACACACACTTGCCTTTATAATGGTGCCACAGCTTGATTTTGTAGGTAAGCTACTCTTTTTATAACCTAGGTTTTGACTCCATGGGTAGTTCAGGCACTTTGTAGATGATAAAATGCTCAAAACCAGATAATAAGCAAACTATAGAGTCAGGTTCTCTAATGACTATTTACTTTAGAAGGTGTAATGGGAAAAGTAGTTTAAAATAAGCCAGCAACTCTAGAAAAGCTAAATGAAAAGCTAAGTTCCAACTGACAGCCACATTATGATTTTTGAGATTTTACATGAAAGGTCTTGGGGGAGGAAAAAAAAAGCTAAGATTCATAAAATAATAAGCAGAACAAACCAAGGTAAATACACATATATTTCACTTAGGACTCTAGTATTATAAAGCACTTCAGCTTTGCCTTATGCTGTGTACTCCTACAGAAACTACCAAGACATTTTCTTCCATTGTAGAAAAATGCCTTATTTTTCCCCAACATATCTTCTGGGTTTTTTTGCTCTCCTTTGATAACTGTTGAAGACTTAGGTATCAAGGAGACATCTAAGCAAGATTTTGGATGGAAAGAATTTCAGTATCAGCCATGGATACACATAGGCTTATTCATGCCAAAATGCTGTAATGGCATTCACTATGCAACACAAAAGAAGCAACCATCTGAAATAAGGACCACACAGAAGACAATCCTGTACCCTAGGAAACAGAACAGCAAAGTATCTCATTTTTCACACCAGATTACACAAGCAGTTACAAATTCTAAAGGAAGTATGCTAAAAGGGCTACTTTCCCCTAAAAGAGAAAGGATATGATTTTACAAGCCCAATATTATGTTTTCATTCATAAAATCTGGGAACAGGGCCAGACCTGACTGCATACATTCAATTTGACCTTTCAGGAACATTTATTTCACTGCAGAACCTCCACATTATTATGTAACTTTGAATTATACCACTAATGCCAGTGACAGATATCACCTCCCAGGGAAACAGGAGCTATTTATAAATTCCTTCTGGGATCATCACTTGTAAAGTATCCATCCCACAGATTACACCAATGAGCCTGGTTGTCTACAGAAAGTGACAGTTTTGGAGACTATCAATGCAATTCACTAAATTGTGTTGATTAACACAGGATCTTGCAACAATGGTAGTGACTGTGTCCAAGAAAATAACTCCCCTTTCCTCTGACTGTTCAGTTCAATGGTGCCTAAACTTTTCAGCCAAGAAGAATATTAGCTTTACCCTATTAACAGGAGGTGGCTGTAAATACAGCAAGATCATGCCAACCTAGTCACAGATAGAAATCACAGCAGATAGAAGTCAGATAGTTGATGATTATTAACTGTTCAGCATGTTTTCTACAGCACCTGCACACAAGGACACATCCCAGGCTTGGATCCCTCCCCCTGACCAGTGCCAGAAGCTTGCAGTGAGCTGTTACCAGCCCAACACCACAAACACCTCACACTTAGCTTCTCATTTCCTCAGAGACCTTATGAGATTAAGTTCTAGCATGGGTAATCTTCCTTCTGGGCATATATTGGATACTTTGGGGTCTAACTGACCCAGAAGTGGATGACAAGCCACAAAATTTTGTTTCAAGTCCTTCCTTAGCTTTATTTTTTCCCAGTGACTTCAAGGTGTCACCTCATCTGCATCATTCTGGCCTTGCAATAAACAAACATGATCTTTCCTCCAGTTCACCAAAGCACTGAAAAAGAATGTTGTGATTATGAAATGTTCATTGTGATGATTTCAGAACCATATAGCTACACAGCCATTGGATTATTCAATTCAATAGAATACATAAAATTTAGAATTCAAATTGGTGGCTCAGAGCAAGAGAACTTGGTCACTTGAAGTGACCAGCATCTCATTCATCCAGAACCTAAAGGAGGGCTACATTAGGATTACTTTTCATTACAGACTTACTGAATCTTTGTAGAACTCAACCTCTCTAATATTGAATGTTTTTCATAACAAAGAAATCTAGGACCAATTACTTTCCTGGTAAGATTTCACTAGTAAAATTGTTCTGGGGCATTCTCATGCTTTTAAATGCATCATGTTTTAATAAATGACTGGCAATAACTGAAACAATACACACAATCTTCTGAGCTCTGCCACATCAGTACAGTCATTAAAAACCTTGGCAAAATAAAATTCAAGCAATCTGGCCCCTGACACAGTATACAAATTTCAAAGACTAACCAGACTTCAATTGGATTTTTCTTTTTTCAGACTTTTTATCATGAGCCTAATGACAAAGCTGAAACTCAAGTCTCAACTGACACCTAATCCTTTTTCAGACCATTTGAAATATCTTTAGTTTTCTTTTCAGGCTATACTTCCTGTACTGCAGTCAATCCACTGCCTTTAAGTTATAATTATGACCCTGAGTGCTGCAGATTAAGATAGGACTCATCAGTCTTTCAGCAATTTAAAAGAGTGTGTCAGACACAAAGATCTTAAAAGTGGATTTTTTTTCCTCCCCTTACAGCTCTTGATGTAGCTCCAAACCTGTTTTACTGAAAACATTAGCAATTCTCTCTATTGCCTTCAATGGAAGAAGATTTGAGTTCCTATTATTAAGACTGATGATGACTACATGGTGACTAAAGCACCAAAACTCCTCAAGCATGATTTACCCTTAATCTTTTGGAAGACAATTCTTTTTGCTTTATTTCCTGCTTCCTATTTCCTTTCTATTGTATGCACATCTCATTCCTTTATTAATAACCTTTAAAGACTATTGCTAAATTTGGGAGTTCACATGATTTATCAAAAATCTTTCTTCTCCAAGTAGGTCTCAAAGACTTTTCTGGAGTTATTTTCTGTTGACAGCTTCTGATTATCATCCTTGTGGTTTTGCTTGTTTGTTTTAAAGCCAGGAATTCACTGAAGTGTTTGACAATAAAGTTAATTCTGTAATTCTATACTTCAAAACCAAAGCCATGAGAAGACAGGTTTTGATTCATTCTAGTCCCCTCTCAATGTTAAGCTGCCTCTGTGTGTGATACAGTTGGCAGAACTGAATTATGGATGTCACAGAATCCTTCACAATAATCAGGAGAAATTTCTCCTCTGTTACATCACACTGTTTAGAACCAGCAACAGGAACAATAATCACTGCTAAATTACAGCCACAGATCTTTGTTTAATAACTTTGTTGCAGAAAGCTTCTAATGTTTTAAGACCTGATTCAGGGAAAGGAAACAATTTCTATTCAAAGAAATACACATTACTCAGGACACTTTACCTAGATCCATTTACTTTAAAGCTCAAAGAAGCAATTGCTGCACTACTGAGCTCGAGGGGGGACCTGGACCTTGAATTCTACTCCTTGTGTTGGGTCAAGAACAACTTCATTATTCCTAGCTTTGGAGAGGCACACTACCTATAAAGCTCCTAATATGGCCTGTTGATTTTATTTAGCCAAATTTTCCTGGAAAATAACCTATGATGCCTGTAAGACTGAAGTGTGTAGTCAATTTATAAACAGAACAGATAAAGCAAAAAGGAACAGGACAGTGCTAGGCAACCTAGAATTCAATGTTTTTTTCTGCTTACTCCCACTAAAACATATACTTCTATTTTTCAGACTTTCTCTGTAATTTCTTCTGTTATTTAAATGCCTTCTTGCATACATAACAAAAACCCAGCACAAAAAGAATTTCCATAGCAACTATTCCAAGCAATAGAGCAATTTATACCACAAAACTGTATGTACCTTGACCAGTGTTTTTCTTTATCAAGATGGATATTTTTAATCTATGTTCAATATTAATATTGGCCACAAAGAGTTTCATGTAAGCACATGATTAAAAACTAAACTTTACCCAGAAGAATGGTCTATGATCTCTAGAGAAATTGTGATGTTAAGCTTCTAAAGCCTAGCATTTCCAAAACTCTAAGGTGATGCTAAAGATATCTCAAGCAGCCTGAGCCAGGGCTCTGGCACCCTCACAGCAAAGAAGTTTTTCCTTATGTTCTGGTGGAATTTTCTGTGTTCTAGTTTGTGCCCAGCGCCCCTTGGCCTGTCACTGGGCACCCCTGAAAAGTCTGGCCAGTAATTAACTTAAGCACTGTCAGCAATAGAGCAGTGACTGCAGACCTCTGAAGCTCTGCTTTAGGTTGCCTCATCATTAGGAAAGAGTTTTACAGTATTTAAATGGGATGTGTTAAACAGGACAGAAATTCATGTAAACATCAAGAGAAAGATCAAATAAAGAAGTCATGGTAGAAAGGAGAACAAGAGAGTTTGTAACATGCTTTTCTGAGCAGGATCACAAAGTCACAGAAAAAATAAAAGGAAAATTACTGACTGAAGGAAGAACAGAAGCTTAACAAAGAGCAGAGAGAAACATCAGGGAACTGGAGAAGAGGATGCTCCAAGGTGTCCAGCTGCTGCTTTCACCACTCATTTTAAAATAAATAAATAAATCACAGAACCAGGAAATCCAAATATATCCCAAGGTATTAAAGTGCAAAGGCTTTGAACTGTAAATTATTCACATTTAAAAGTCTATAAATAACAGTGACATAAAGAAAGAAAAAAAAGGGGAAAAGTTATAATATGAAAAGGCTAATCACATCAACATCTCAAAAAGAATCACTTCTAGGAATGCATGAAGGCATCTCAAAATTAAACAAAATCCTACTCTTATTACTACCATGAACTGAAAATACCTGGACCATCAGCAGCAACCCTGAGGTCTCCATAAAAAGCAGACATTCAAGCAAGGGAGGCCAAAAAGCTCATTTGATTATGCAAAATATCTCACTTTAATCAAGCAATCAGTTGATTAGAGTGAGAGGTCACTTAAAAATAAACCAAAACAGAAATAAACATTGATTCACTAAAGGAGTGGAGAGGCAGGACCAACCTTACCCAAAACAGGCTTTTAAAACTTGCTCTTCTCTAGTTTCCCAGTATGTTTTCAAGACAGGAATGCATAATTTGACCCAATGTGGACATTGCTATGCTTCAGAAGCCACATGTATACACACTGTGAATGGTCTTGAATTACTACTACCTCCCAGAATTGTTTCTATTCCTTTTATTCTGCCATGCTCTTGGCTCAAGGAAAATCAGGGTTGGAGAAGCTTTTCTCCAGACCCTGCTGCAGTGAGCTCCAAGGGATGAAACCAAACAGCTGGTTTCTTGTCATCAGGCAGTTTGTGATGGAGGATATGCAGAGAAGAGCAGAAAAAACTTTTTCCACTGCTACACACCCCTCCCCCCAAAATACAGCATCAGTATTTGTGATCAAGCTTTGCAACATACGGATTTTACACTGTAGCACATCTACATGGGGAGGAAACAGTCATTATTTCTATATTCTGCATAGGAAAAGTTGCTTATGGTCATAAGGACAGCTACAGGAAGGAAAAAAACCCCACAACTTCTCCAGAGGCAACTGAAATTTGACTGGTTATGACTTTTTTACTCAAAGTCAGGTTACATCTACAGAAAAAGAATCTGCACACAGGCAAGTGCCAGCTGCAACTGTGTTTGCCTCATCTTCCTCATGCTCTGGAGTGAAAATCTGACTTCATGTCCTCCAGGGATGATTTTAAAATGAAATCAATGGGAGTATTGTTTAGCAAGCTATCAGGATTCTATTAAATTGAGCCTCAGAAATTAAAATTAGCAGGATATGCTGTGTCACTCAATATCCTTGATACCTATTCTAGAACATGAATTATTCAACCTGCACAGATCTCATCCACCTTAGTATATTCACATGTTTCTATTGACTTTTGAAACAGAAATCACATCAGAGATCAACATTAGTTTGGGCTGCCACACAGTACTTATGGATTTTAATCACACAGGTTTTAGAACTTCTGATCAATAGAGTGACTTCTAGCTCACTAAGAGGAAAACCCATGTGCTAAACCAATTTTGCAGGTTCATATAATGCAGCTGAAAATAAAAACCTTTTTCTTTTTTTTATTTTTTTTAATCCCATCTTTGGAAACTAAAATTCTGCTTTCAGACTATTTCTAAGTATTTTCTAAAAATTCCATCAGTTTGGTAAAGGGACAGAAATCTGCCAGACTAGTAAAACAAAAGAATGGGAGGAAAACAGGTAGTTTCAGAAGAGTTACTTAATGAAAAAGATTTCTCTGTTTTTCCTCATTTTATAGAATTGCCAGAGTTGGAAGGGACTTTAAAGATCATCTAGGTCCAACCCCCCTGCCTGGCAGGGACACCATCCAGTACATCAGGTTACCCAGAGCCCCATCCAGCCTGGCCTTAAAAACTTCCAGGGATGAGGCTTCCACAACCTCTCTGGGCAACCTGTGCCACTGTCTCACCACCCTAACAGTGAAGAACTTCCTCCTAATGTCTAATCTAAATCTACCCTCCTCTAGTTTGCCTCCATTCCCCCTAGTCCTATCACTACCTGACATCCTAAAAAGTCCCTCCCCAGCTTTCTTGTAGCCCCCTGCAGGTACTGGAAGGCCACAAGAAGGTCTCCTGGGAGCCTTCTCTTCTCTAGACTGAACAACCCCAACTCTCTCAGTCTGTCAATTAGATCAAGTCTCTCAGTCAGTCTGTCATTGCTATGGAATGGTTTGAATTGGACAAGACCTTTAAAGGTCATCTAGTCCAACCCCAGTATTTATGTGGGAATACTTTTCAAAATCATATTTTATTGGTGTTTTTGCCCTAAATAAAATATTAAATTTTAAGCCAATCCTTAGTATATTTATTACCCCATGCAAAATAACCAGAGAGATAGGTAGAGTGTAAAACTGCCCTCCCCTCTCTGCAGTTCTCAAGGTCAGAACTGAAGTTCCAGCTGCAGTTTGTAGTGCTAGGCATATGCTCTAAATTATAGGTGGGTTTATTTTTCTGCTTTAGGAGATACTTCCTATATAATACACCACCCAAAGCAGCATTATAAAATTGGTAAAGTATTGAAAGAAAACTATCAAGGGAAAAAAAAGTCATCATAAAGGAGTGACAGAATGTAAACAAATTAAATATCTAAATATAACACATTCACTACATGCACCCCAAAGAAAGCCAAACTCTTAAAAGTGGAGAAATTCACTAGCTAAGAAGTTGGAGGAAACTTCTGTGGGGCCAGCCTTTTCAGGAGGTGGTCAGAAAACCTGTTTTTTTTCAGTCTCTCTTTTTAATCTAATTCCACATCTTAATCAATCAAAGCTCAAGAGCTAACTAGTATCTGAAAATGGCAGGAAGCTTTGTTTCTTCTGGTCACAGAATCACAAAGGTTGGAAGAGACCCATTGGAGCATTTACAGAAAAACAAACAAATAAACAAAAAAACCCTAAAAAGCACAAAGAAAAAAAAAATCAATATCAAACCCTAAAATCTACAAGAAATCTACCATTTCTAAAGTTGAAAGGGTATGATGAACAGACAGAAAAAGAAATTCATACATAAGTAGAGAAAACATATGTCATAGTGATTTAAAAGATAAGAAAAATAATGTATTCATCCTGCATATACATTTTCTTAAACCAAGAACCATTTAAATGCCACTTTTCTGCATTTCAATTAAAATTTCCATTCAAATGTTCAACAGAAAGATCAATCTAGCAACTAACATTAGCCAGCACTCTTTAAATGGAAATTATTTCCAAATTTCAAAACAAATCAAAGGAATTCAAAATGTTCATAAGCAGCCAAAAATTAAAGATCACAAAGGAAATTGAGAAGATAATCATGCTGGGTCAGTCTGGCAGAGTCTGACTTCTGATGTCAAATTTAATGGTAGTATTTTCCAGAGCTATCATGGTTAGAATAAACTGCTTTAACAGTGATAGACAAAACTAATGTTTAACTGTGAACATTTTAGAGCTTTGTTTTTATTAGGAATGCAAATGACTGATTGTATTTAAATGTAAATCAACTAGTTTTAAAGGTCACTGATCAAGAAGAATGATTTGCCTCTTAGAAAAATAACTGATGAGGAGAAAAATGGAACAGCCTTCAAATTATTTTCTTTCCAAGTCACAATTCTATGTCACAAATGGGAAGCAAGACAAGAAAACCACAGAAGTAAAGGTACATGGTGTCTTTCCAGTGGTGATCTGTGTTTAGAAACTCTGAAGAAGACTTTTGGAAAGAGCATTTTTGTGATTAGAACAGGCACACTTATTTGAAAACCTAGTTTAAGGGGAAAAATAAATCCTACATTGTCAAGAAAATAATCTGTGCAAACTTGATGAGTCTTTTCCCACTCTAGTTGCTTAGATTTGGGGACTTGCAGATCATCCATTACCCCACAGCAAAACAGAGTGAGAAGCATTTAAGACATTGCTCTGCTGCCTAAAACATCAGCAGGGAAATAGAAGCAGAAACAAGCTCCTTTTAAACTGAAATTGGGTCTGCCAGCAGGGTGTGCTTCTGCTGCACAGCTTCACTGGGACCATTCTGGGACCTTTGAAATCATCTGATCATTAAAGCCAAAAGCACATAGATGTCTATTACATACTCCTTCACACAAATGTGCCATTCTCTTCCATATCAAATAAGGAACAACTCTTTCACAGTTGCAAGAATACTACTAATCTAATCAAAGTGTAATTAAAAAGCTCTATCCACATATACACCCTATATAGAAATATATGCAGAGAGAGAAACCTACACAGTGAAATAGTAACAATGCTATCAACATTTTCAGATGGGGTAAGACTTCTTTATTATTCTTTAACTGTCTATGAACCTAAGCTTTGAGATTTTCAAGTAGAATTGTGTTCATGATTTATTTCCAGACATGATTCTATAGTGCAGAGTATTGGTTTAAGCTTTGCAACCTTTAGCTTCCCTAAAAGAAAAAAATAAAAAGAAAAAAGCAAGGAAAATCTATTGTACAACATTCTAAATGTAGTTTTAAAGCAGTCATTTGAAGGCATTCTGGATTTAAATAACTTTAAATGGAATTGAACTTCTTGCAAAACATATCTGAGACAAAGCTGAGAAACAGATGCTTAACTGCCTAGTTCAAATGTTTCTCCCAATAACTCCAGTGCAAAGGTGGAATAAAATATCTCACTGCCTGGCCTCTAATGTCAGGTCCTTATAAATTTGAGCCACTTGGAATGGCATTAGCTCCTTGTCTTGTGTTGATGGAGTTTGGTTTGCATTGTTGTTTCAGAGAGGACGAAAGAGACAGAACAGGTCTCAAAGCTACCTTTGTACACAGGAGAGGTGACAAATCCATGTAAACTCATGTAGGCTTGAAAAGAGGATGTACTGAAATTTCAGATGCCACTGAACTGCAACTGAGCTAATGAACTTGCTAGTTTCGACTCCTGGTGTGAGGACTGCAACTTCATGCCAGTGGCAGGATTTGCTACAGCAGTTCCAAAAGTGCTACCACTCTAAATGGTCAGAGGGTTATATTATAACCAGAAAGAGAGGAAAGAAAACACACAAACAAAACCAAAAAGCACACCACAAACAAAAAAGTAAACACCCCACAACCAAAACAGAACAACCCCCCCAACATTTAAAAACAAATGAAATTGCAAACTCTGAATACCCCTGACACAATTATTTCTTGTCTCTAACAATAGTCCCAGGATTTCTCTTCCCAATCCCGGTTCTGTTTCACCTTGAAGGGAGCCAAGAAAATCCCTCCCTGTCTCTAAAATCAACTGTCTTTTTATTCCAGCTTTGCCTTTGCAGCTCCCAGATAAGATTTTTTAATCACTTAAGACTTCATGCCACATTAAGAAGTTTACTGCACAGATGGGAAATTCAGCATTTAGGCAGATCAGGAATTCTTTTCAACCCCAAAATATTTCTTTTCTAGAGAAAAAGTTTAACAAAATATTATCCAAATTGTCTATTTTTTTGGTCACTTGCTTATTTGTTGTAAATCCTGAGCACACTATGCTGATTTTAAAAGTATCTGAGAACAGTTTTTAACATCACTGTTTCATCATGGAGGAGCTTGAATATATTTATATTGCCTTGTGAATGGAAAATTACCTTTAAGCTTGCTAATTCATAGAATGCTTCTAAAATCCAGTATTTTTTTGAGAAGGCAAATTTGGACCACAGAGGTATTTTCAGACCTATTTAAGCTAACATTTAAATTCTACTATTATTTTTTTAATGGCTACAATGACTTTAAGTTCTTTCAGCATCTGAGAACATAACATAAACACTTCCTGCTTGCAATCTGTTATAGAACTATACCTAGAGCATCACAGATTTGGAGGGTGGAGATCTGGGGGGTTAGTATCAAATCTTAATTCTGTGCCAACATACAAGTGCTTCAAAAAAATGCTTCAAAAGCATGGATGAGGGCAAAATTAAATATATCTAATGTTGTAGTCTCTTTTCTACAGCTTTCCACTAATGCAATGAATGTAGCAATTAATGACTGATGTAAATGCTTCAAATTATTGCTTCATTTTTATACACATATCCATTCAAATTCTGACTTCAGCCTTAATCTATGCAGAAAGCATGCTTAGCCTTGCAGGTCACTTCAAGAAAACCATTAAGTAATTAAATTTTCACTTGTGCAATGTATCAGTGCTGAGTAGATAAACCTAATATTTGCCCCCCTGACCCCCAAATATATATATATCTATATATATCTATATATATATATAGATAGATAGATATATTTGCTACTACAAGAAAATGAAGTGTCTTTTAACAATATCTGCAGATCAAAGTTTAATGTGGAGCAACTGCTAAAGGCTAACATCAACACTAAGATCACTCCTTGCAAGGGTGCTTTACTGGTTTACCTTCCCTTTCCCATGCCTAATGAGCTCTGACCACCTCAAAGGCTTTAGCTACCTGCTCTGAGTCTCCCCCAGCACAAATGCCTTCCTGCCATCATGGATTTATCTACCTGCCTCAGGAGAACTGGTTTAGATGTTGGTATGGTTTCTCTGGTAGAAGGAAGTATTTCAACTACTTCAGGCTGGCAATTCATTACTTCAAATAAAACATTTTCCCCAAGTACCTTGTATTTTCTGGAGAAGAAAGAATTGAAAAAGGAAAAGAAAAAAAGACAGAGAAAGTGACAAACCCTGCAAAGAGACAACAAGGAAAAGTGTTCATTGAATAGTGCAATGAAAGTCTAGTTATTTGGCAGTTGAGGCCATTCAGGAAAACTGTTAAACAACTGCTTAAAAAAATGAGAACTGTTAAAAATATAAAACAAGTAAGAAAAGGCCTGGCTACTTCTGTAGAGAACAGGGGTAGTGTGAAAGACAATGACTGAAAGGCTTTAAAGGCTGCATGGAAAACAACAGAACTGCCATACTGAATTCAGACCTGACATGCAGATTTTAGAGCAGTTATCAAGAAACCAGAAAAGCAGAGAAGGAAACAGTCATGTGGCTTCTACACCTTGGGTCTGGGTAATCTTACCCACAGTCAAAACTAAAATTCCTCTCTCTCTGTCCCATGATATAGCTATTATTTCTGGATTTTCTTTTATACCATCCAATCCAAGCTACATCTAAATCTTCCAGGTATTGTACTCTTCTGACACTCTGTTTCATCTATACACCTGCAAGCTAAGCTTGCCCCTTTCTCTTCTTGACATTCCCCACCTGCACCTCAGTTCCTGTGTTTTCTGTTAACAGCAATCTTCTTCCACCACAGGCACTCAGGAAACTCTTACAAAGATACTTTATTTTTGTGAAGTTATTGCTTTCTTAAAACTTCTTCCACTTACTCACTCACCTTTTGGGCTCTTACTGCTCACCTTCACTTTTGAAGCTTTTCATAACTTCACTGCAGACACCTATTGAGCTGCTGTTTAATGATCCTTTCTTTCTCCAGCAGTGATGGTTTCAGCAGCATCCACCTATTCCTTACCACTTCTTCATATCCTCATGCTCCTGCTCTCTGTTCTGCTCATACAAGTACTTGGTCAGGGGCATAATGAACCAGATGAAACCAAGAAAAAGAATCCAGCTTTAAAATAAGGATTGTTTTAAAAGGTTAATTTAACACACATCTGCTGTGCACAAATATTTCAGCATAGCTCAGGAGGTGACACAGAACAAGAATCATCAAGAGCAGCTGCTTAAATTAGCCCTGAAGCTAAAGAATTACTGACAATAAGCCTTCTGCAACAGGAAGTTGTCTTCAGCTATAAACATCCCATAAAGCAGCTGACTAAATTGTTAAATAAGTAATTTTGCACCTTCTCAAAAGCTATGCTTGACACCTGCAAGGAAACCCTTCCAAAGATCTGTCTCTTCATCACAGAACCATGGAATTTTTTTTGCTGGAAGAGACCTTTAAGACCATTGAGTCCAACCATTAACCCAGCACTACCAAGAAGTCACCACTAAACCATGTCCTTCAGCACCACATCTCCACATCTTTTCAATCCTTCCAGGGTTGGTGACTCCACCACTTCCCTGGGTAGCCTGTTCCAGGGCTTGACAACCCTTTTGGTGAAGAAATTCCTCCTAAGATCCAACCTAAAGTTCCCATAGTGTAAATTAAGCCTGTTCCCTCTTATCCTGTTGTTATTTCTTGCTTTCAGCCCCCTTATAGTATTATTCTTGGCTGCACCACTTAAAGAAACTCAAGAGTGGTTGGGTTGGGATGGGTGGCTGTCACCAAGTCTTACCTTGTTGATCAGTTCTAACTGCACCTGTTTAAATCCAGCTGCTGTCTTGTTGAACAGAGAGCCCAAGTCTGCCTCTGCTGGTTATTTACAGAGCACTTAGCCCAGAGAATGGGACCCTTCTCCAAGACTCCAAATCCAAACTATATGAAAACCAGACTCCCCTTCCTGCTCAAAGAGTCATAAAAACCATCACTACCCACATCTGTATGACAACTACAAAGAGAAGTTCTCTTGCTCCCCTCCTCCCACTGTTTAAAGCAGGAATCAAATCTGGAAGCACCAGCATAATGCTACCCATTAAGGATCAAGCTCTTGCTATGTGGACACAGACACAGGAAGCAAAATAAGTAAATGAAAAATAATGAAAACTAGAGAAAAATCAGCTTTTCAGAGACTACTAAATAGATATTATTTAACTTATTGAACATTAAAAAAAACAAATCAAGAAATAGATACATAGAATAGATGCTGAACTTTGAGCATATGGATAGAATTAAAAATAAGTATTGAAAAAATATGGGGTTTTTAGTCCATAAGCTAACCTAATTTTTCTCCTCATACAGAGGACCCTAATCTGACATTTCCTCCTCTCTGAACAAAAAGGTTTGGATTTTTTTAGTACAGTTTTTTGCATATTTTCCTGAGCAGGTGGAAAGGCTGTCTGGAGAGTATTTTTCTGCAAATAAAATTCGATTGGTTCAACATGGACCTTCTATGTAATGTTCTTGTAATGAGTAAATTAGTAGGTGATCTAAAACTCCAAAAATGGAAAGACTAATGAAAAGCTTAATGTGCTTTTTTTACAGTAATGCTGGAAAAAAAGTGATGCCATGTTTTTTTATTCATGTTTTTATTCACACCCCCAGGCAAAGCAGCAAAACCTGAATGAGCAGTGTGGCTTTATTAAATATATTTATAATGAAGAATTTTCCTCTCCTTTGAAAACAACTGACTTGAAGGAACAGTGTAGCACAGCCACTGCCAGCTGATGTCTGGGTACTACAAGCTCTTCAATTCACACAGGATTTCCTATTATTGTCTGAAGGTGAAAGAATCACAAACACAGAGAGAGAAGAGAAAAAGCTGCTTAAGAAGCCAGGAGAGAATGAATTTTAAACAGATGAGAAAAGTACAGCAACTTCCTAGGAGCTGATGGGAAGCCTACTCCACTTAGCAAGCTGTTCAAACATCCCCTCTGCTGAGCCTGGAAGAGGATGCTCAGGATACCCATTGACTTCAAAGAAATCTGCAATCATCATGGATTAGAAACTGTCTTGATTGCATCCATTTGTACCAGGAGCAGGACAGCACTTGTCTGGGGAAAGCCCCCTAGGGAATGGTAGAGAGACTATCCTTAGTTTTCCAGTTATAAATCTCAGCTTTTCAGAAGGATAAAGCAAAGAGGTATCAGCCAAACAAAAGTTACTCAGCTTACTTGGGTTTGTCCTAACTCTACAGAAGGGGAAGGCTAATCATGACAATCCATACAGCAGAAAACAGGTACCATTTCTACAGGAAATCCTTCTGTACCTCTTACATAAAGAGGTCTGAAGAACAGTGCTTGAGCCTTAAAATATCCATCCCTTTACAACTGTACTTTTTGATCCAGGAGACATATATAAACACACATGGATACAGACTGTACAGTTCCAGTGAGAGAGACAGACACTGTCAGATATTTCACTGAACTCCTCAAAATTCATTCATCTGGAAAAGGAACAGCCATATCCATATGGTCAGATTCCTTCAATCTGAGATGCTTTCTCCCAAGTTCTGTCAGTAGCCATTTCAAAATTAATAGAAAAAATTAAAAACACCCCAAATTTCAACAAAAAAATTGGAATTTCAAACTTGATAACATGAGGTTCTGTGCAAGGATATTTTAAAGAATCAAAAGCATCTTTTCACTAATGCTATGGTGCTAGTCTCAGAAGGAAACTGATTTCACCACTAATGGATCTGAAGAAGCAATACAGAAGGGAATAATAGCAGCTCAGGAAAAAACAATAGATAGATGGATAGATATTCAACAGCAATAAGTATTTTATGGTTGAAAAGTAACAGAGGGAGATTTAGGCTAGGTATGGGGAAGCATTATTTTTACAATGGGGTGGTGAGAGCCTGTCCCAAGTTGCCCAGAGAGGTGGGAGATGCCCCACCCCTGGAACCACTCCAGGTCAGGTTGTTTTGGGCTCTCAGCAACCTGATCTAGATGATGTCCCTGCTGACTGCAGAGGGGTTTGGACTAGATGACCTTGAAAAGTCCCTTCCAATCCAAACCACTCTAAGATTTTTCCATGCCATTAAATCCAGAACAAAAAGGTAGAGTAACTGCAGGGTTACATTTTGAATTGATTGCAACATGCCCAAGAGCCTACCATCACTATCTGCCCTGACAACACAGAGAGCCAGCATAGCCAACCTGTCTCTTTTTCAGTCTTCAAAACACCTTTCCAACACCTTTCCAGTCTAACTACAAAATGAGTCTTACTGGAACTGAAAATCCCTCTAGTTGAGAAGATATTAAGAAAGAAAATGCATTTTATTCTTTACCAACATTAAAACATGAACTAACTTCTTGCATAAACACATAAAAACCTGCAAATTATGATAGGATTAATTAACAAATGACTAGTATTTGCAGGCTAAAGAAATGCAAGAAGTAAACATCACTATGAAGTGGTAGTTCTTACCAAAGAAAAAGGCAATTTAGCTAACATCAGATTATTTTTTCCACTGAAGAACTTTTCTTTTCATATGCAGTTTCCATCTTGATAGTGAATCTTTGATCACTGTGTCTGAAAAAATAATCTCTGTGAAGATTAAGAGAACAAAGGAACCCAGTGAAAATGGAAAATGGCAACAAAACTGTTCAGGACATCAGGTAACTAAACTGCTCCAGGCACCTCAATGGAATACAAGTGGTTTTCATGTAGGATTATAATGGAAAGTGAATTTGGGGTTGTTTTTCCCCCCCTCATGTAGATGTTCAAACAAAGTAATGTAATACATTAAGCATTAATAAAAATTGGCCAAGATGAGACAATGTCAATCCAGGACTTATAAACCTGGAGAGGCTCCCCAAGGAAGCAGTCAAAGTGCCAAGCCTGATAGAGCATTGTCCAAATGCTGCTTGGATTCTGAGTGTGATTTTTGGGGTTGTCCTGTGCATAGACAAGAGCTGGGACTCAATGATCCTTGTAGGTCTCTTCCTACCCAGGACATTCTGTGATAATCATGCTCACTGTGGTACAAACCCTGGCACCTTCTGCCAGTCCTTGTATCTTAGACACAGTGAGCAGCAAGTGTGAGCCCAGCTATTAAAAAAAGTGACTACCTGGTGATCCCCAAAAAGACATTTCCATTTTAGTGACCTGAAACAATTCACTGTATCCATTTCCTCTAGAACACCCTTAATTAACACTCTCAGACACCTTTCCTGGAAGCTCCTCTGTGGAAATCCATCATAAGCTATTTCACAATTTACCAGGATGCTCAGGATCCCTCTGGCTTTTCTGCTGAGCCTCATGCACTTTGACTCTACCTTTCCTACCTTGCTTGCCTGCTGGCTGCCAGCTCACTGGAATACTTCTTCCTCCCAAAGGGTTTGAAAGAAATTCATGATTGGTTTTGATGGCTTGAGCATTTTTGCAGAATTACTTTTGGCCTCCATTATAACATTTTGGGCATCAAATACTTGAACATTATGATAACTTAAAGTATTTACTTGTCTAAAAATAGCCTTCCTCTTCTGTCTTGGTTCCTCATTGTCTCTGCTTCATTTTCTGTTTGAATGAATATTATTTATCCTCCTTACTGCCTTGAAATTTCTTAAGAACACAAACCTCAAAGAAACTAATGATTTAGTGTTCTTTTGAACTGCCTTTTAGGCATGTCTCCCTGCATGTAGAGCTCCTTTTGGAGATTAAACACCACTGTAGTGAATTTGGCTTTTTTTCTTCCCCCCCACCTCCTACAAGGCTTTGAACCAAAACTTGTATGACCATGGCTTCAGATGTTTTCAGAAGCAATGGTGTTAGGCCTGTATTTGTGGTTAGGTTTGGGAATCACAGTTCCTTAAAAGAGTATCAAAGAAGGCATTTCCAAAAGCTGTTCAAAACACCTCAGGCAGGTATTTCTGGTCAAAGGAACATCCCTTTCATATCTCACTTTGTGACAAGGTTTAGTGGCATGATGGTGTTGGGTTGACAGTTGAACTTGATGATCTTAGAGGTCTTTGCCAACCTTAATGATTCTACAGTACACTTCTACTAAATGCCATTTACTCCAATACTTGCAGCTTTACAGATGACTAAGACAGCACTTCCCAAGCCTGATGAAAACTTCTCTAATTTGCACATCTGATAAAAGCAAAACCATACCAACAATAAATCACACCCCAACACAATGCCAGACTACATGCTCTGCTTCCCAAAGCTGGATTTCATTCACAGATGGAGCAGGTTTCATTCTCAACAGAAGATGACTCACTGAATGTTAGCTCCCACCAGTCTTCAAACAGTTTGTTAATAGATGCAGGCAACAAAGCTACAATAGCTTGCTTATGAAAAGGGAGGGGCTTTATAAACTGAGAGCTTGCAAAAGACAGAAGAATTCTACTGGTATAGAGAAGAATATTTAGTATAGAGTATAGCAACAAAGACACCCTTTCATTGGGCTTAAATCATGCCCAGCAAAATAATAATGCTGAGGAATTAGTACTATATGAAAGAGAAATTATTAAGTGAGTTAGGCCCAAAGCTAGGGGGAAATATCAACCAGTTATTGATAATGATTTCTGCAAGAAATAAAGCTTGTTTTTAGTCTGAATTATGTAACAATACACTACTCTTGGCCAAAAATGTAATGGAGAAGGTGAGAATGCTGAAAACAGTAAAAAGCAGGATTTATTCTCAGCCTTTCATCACAGTCTATTTTTATGTTATTTGATGGGAAGCCACCGTAGCAGCCCCTAAAAAGTAAGAACATCACAAATCTTAGTTTTATTGCCCTTTTCATAGAAACTTCTTCAAAAGCTCATCTTTCATATGTCATCTTAGTCAATATTTTGTTACTTTAATGGCAGCCTTTAAAAAATACAGGTATTTAAAGCTGTCTTGTTGTGTTTCCCAGTTGTACATAACAGCATCTAAGCTCTCTTTCACAAGTGAGAATTCCTTCTACTCATTTTTATGTCTTAATGCAAGCCAGAAAAATGCCTCAATTACTTTTTAACTCCCCATTCTGTACATAGCAGAAGTCTCTGATTTCAAATCAAACAAAGGAAAGACAGACAGTTGTAAGAAACAAGACAGCTCCTTGAAATAACAGAGGAAACCTATACAGAGATCTGTTTTTATCAAAAGCACTCAAAGACCTATGATTTTGCCTCTTCTGGGGAAGAAATAAGCTCTGCAAGTCCCTTATACCAAGCCATAGGCTACAGTTATCAACCATAACTGCTACTCTGATTCCAACAGGCATTGTTAGTAAAAGCAACAGGACCATTTCTGAAACCAAAATGCTATTTAAAAATAGCAGATGAGACAGAAGAAATTAAAAAGAAGTGAAATGAGCTTCTGTAGGTCCAACCACCTTGTGGGAACTACTAATTCCAAATCTTCAACAAACTGAAAGTTTACTTCTGCTGGCTCACAGAGTTGGCAAGAACAACTCAGAAATGGGAGCAGGCAATGAGTAGGTGAAAACTCAAGCTTTTCTCTGTAAGCAACCTCCACCATACATTCTTGAAGGCTGCTTTTCTAGAGCTGCTTAGAATATAATGGGAGACAGATGCCAGACAATTCTTCCCCACCTCTTACAGTTTATGATCAGATTCCATTCCATTGTCCTTTGGTGTAAAACCTGCTTTCTACAAGATGTCTTTGAGACAGGTGCCAGGCAACTGTTGATGAAGAAAGAGACCCACTGTGCTGTGGGGAAAATTCAGTTTTTACCTTAAAAGCAGTTCAAACCACTTCACCATTAAAAACTAAAACATAAATAGAAAAGAATTATTTAGCTCTTTCTGGTACAGAAGTAGAAATGCAGGTTCTTCCAACACAACAGAACACTCATGAAACTGTGTGGAAATAATTCCCAATGCTGGACTGTGACAGCAAAGCTGCTGAGAAACCAACAAGAAAGGAGACAGTGATTTCATTTCAGCCACACCTCAGTGAACTGTAGGTGGCTGCTACTAGAAAAAAAAAGGAGAACTATCATTGCTGACAAGACTGCTCCAGCCTCCCCCTCCATCTAGGGCATTAATTTGGGCAGCAGGGCTAGAAAACCCAGGAGCCATGGATAAAAAGTGACATTCTTTCTAGAGGACAGGCAGCTGTTGCTTAGAGACTGTTTACAGACAGATCTTGCTGGTGTATCTATAAAAACATAAAATTAGGTCATTCTTGGCTCTAGGTAGGAGAGATCTTTATTCATCTAAAATCCTCTACATTCTTTCTTTATGTTTACAGTCAATAATTAACAATGTTTTAGGAAAGCTGTTTGGATGCTCTTTTTACTAATGACTGCACATTCCCAATGGCAGAATTACTGATTTTGGACCAGTGTGATGGTTAAACAGAGGGGATTCACATCAGAGTTCACTCAGGGGGCTGAGTCCAGGCTCCAGGCATAGACTGGACCATCTTAGGAGAGGACTGCCATCAAAAATGAAATCAAAAGAGGGGGTTAAAAGTGCAGTTCTTCTCACAATCATTGCAGAGGAAAAAGACCCTCAAAACCTAAAAAAAATTAAGAAAAAAGCATGGCAATGCCACTAGAGCATAAAAAAGAAAACCCTCTTTAAAAAGTTCTGCTTTTAAAATGCATGATGAAACCAAGCCTGCCAAAACTAAAAGGGGAAAGGCCATAACACTTCTCTGAAGCCATGAGGGAACAAAGTTTTCCTTGAAGAACAGAAGGTGAGGTTTGAATCTCAGCATTTTATAAAGGGAAATGGAGCAAGGAGCTCCTAAGTATCTAAACCAAAGTTGCAAGCATATTGAGCACCCATTGCACAAAGACAACAAATTAGAGAAGACAGGAAAGAGAAATTATCTCAATCAAGAACCAGCTTTCTCCCCTGCATAAATAATCCATGCTTGAACACATTTTCCTCATCTAAATAACTACATTTATAAGAAGCCTCAAGTAAGAAGGCTCTTATATCATTATTCACTTAAAAAAACCCTCCAAAAATTCAGACAAATCACTGCTTTCTAGCTAAAGGAAAATAAAATGCAGAGCTTGTGGTAATAAACAGCTCATTGTCATCATTCCAGAGAAAGTCATTTTTTTTCTCCTCACTTAAAAACAAATGTAGTAGAGGCTTGTTTTCTTATATTAAGGAAATCACGCCAAATGAATAGAAGCACCTAAGGTACAGCAGGTCCAGATGTGATAGTGATAACCCCCCCAAAAAGCAAAAGGTGGTGTTTTAAAACAAGTGCCTCTGGTTTAAACTTCAGGAGCAGATCTCAACTGCAGTTAACAAAGCAGACATTCTCTCTAGTGTCAACAGGAGGTCACCACACCATTCTTTAGGCAGGAAAAATAAGGATCACAAAGCATGTGTAATTTAATCACTGTTGCTTAATTCAAAGGACAAACACAACCCTGTGTTCTGACGTGGTGAGTGACAAAGCAGCTCTCTTAAGATGACTTGTGGAAAGTCTAGGTGGAGTTAACATCTAAGATATGTGTTTGGATTTCAAGGGTTATCACAACATAACACAAGTTCAAAGTCTGTGAAAATTGTTTAAGTCCCTCAGTCGATGCATGGCTTCCCACAGAAGGAAGGTGGCTACTGGGATAAGCTCCTATGCCAGAAATGCAGACAAAACCAACAACAAAGCCTTTTAAGAACTACAACTTTTATTATCCACAAATTCATCTAGAAAGATACTTCTGATAAAAATCATCACAGAGACTGTTAATTATTTACAAGATTGCAATTACTGCGGCCCCTTTCCCGAAGGTTCCTAAAGCCACGCAGGAGGCTTCCCCTGTGTGGAGGAGAGGCCAACCTGACTCCTATTCATGTATTTCTCTGCTTATCTACATGGAAAACAGAATTATTTTTAAACATGAAAAACCTGACAGAGGGCTAAACACCAAATGAAAATAACATTGAAATTGGTAATGAAATCACAAGCCTTTACCACAAAAAGCAGTAACAAAAATAGCAAATACTGGTTTGCAGCTACTCTGAGCAAGTGTGTAGCAAAAAAGCATCTCTGTACAGGCAGATGTCTTGAAATAAGACACAAGGAATCACAGATTGCATTTTACTGAGGATTCACTATAACAATAAGCATTTGCTAAGTTTTTCCTCTAAGTCTTTCTTTGAGTGAGAGGCCCAAAACCAAACACAATAGAGGACCTGCATGAGACCCATGACCTAACTGAAGAGCAAGCTGAATACTGTGTCCACAACAGTCTACTCCAAAAGCTCATGTTTAGGTAACCAAGTAATGTTTTATTCAACTGGCCTAACACAACAGGAGAAGTTTCTCACTACAGAGGAAAAAAGTTATCTTTAGTTTAAAACAGGAATTGAGCTGTATGTATTGTATATTTGCAGCAGCTGAGAAAGCAGATGCAAAGAGCTGATGTGTAGACACATTGGTACTTGCTAATAAAAAAAAAAAAAAAAAAGAGTTGAAATGTTAAAAAACCCTGCTCATGGAAATCATTTGCCTTGTAAAGCATGTAACAGATACAATTAGTACTCACCATAGCTCTTTAAGGTAACAGAGATAAGCATTTGACTTTTCCAGAGATTTAAGCAATTTATCTACCATTGTAATACTACACAGCACTGACTCCTGCTACACTTACAAGACACAGACACAGCCCAAGGCAGAGTCAGCTCCAGAAGTGTTGGGTAAGAGCTCTGCAACAGTCCTAAAAACTTGGTTATTCATTTTAAAGGATCTTGCATAATCTGAATATAGTTGTCCCTTAGCTGAGATTCCCAGAAACCCATCTGCAATGCTGGAAGAGGCCCCTGGTAAAATGAATCTTTCTGCTTGGGCACTGTGAAGTCTCTATCATGTGTTGCACACTTCTTGAGATTGGAGAAATGTATTTCACATTTGAGGCACTTCATTTACTGCAGAAGGAGCATTATGTGACCAGCAGAGCTAAGGTTCTGTATGGGTGCTCTTTTTGAATGCAGAAAGGAAGCTCATCTGCTCATGACAGGGGGGTTGTTTGTTTTTTTTATTTGTTCCTATTTTGGGGTGGTTTCTTTCTTGTGTTTATGTAATTTCCTCTTAATTAAATCAGTTCTAAGTACTTGAAGCCATTGAAAGTTTTCCTGCAGCATACCTTTCCCATGGCAGCTAAACTTTGCCTTTATTTCTTGTAGCCTTGCTGTAATGGCCAAGAAGTGACCTCAATTCTAAGCATTTTCAAGTCATTTCTAATGAAAGCTGCATGGAAGTTAATACATTTTTTTTCCAAAATCAACTTGAAAAATCTTTCCTCACTTCCATGATTTTAGTTTCACTCCAGAAAAAAAACAAACCAAACCAAAACCCCCCTTCTTAATGAAGAACAGCAATGAAAGAGCAACATCCAAACCAGTGTAGCCAAGAGCTGAGCAAAGTCACTCAAAATCTTGGAGACCCAGATTCAAACTGCCCAATCCAAATAATTAATTTTAAGCACACCTGAAGTGTTTAAACTCCAACATCTTACTTCTTTGAGGAGTGTGGCTTTTACTCCTTCCTTAGAAGCTGTTCCTGCTGGGTAACCAATACTACTTGCTCTGGACCACCCATGTCCTAATCATTGCAGAGTTCATCTCACTCAGGTGCTGTTTCAAGAAATACTTAACAATTGTGGATTAAGTCCTACAACATTTTTAGGGCACACCAAATCTTTCTTCAGGATATCATGGCAACAGAATGGAGCTCACACCATCTCCAACACTTTTTATGGTACAGAGAGAGAGCAAAAGAGATCCCAGGGTTTTTATTACTATGGAAAAACTGATATGTGTTTCCCCTTTCTCCTGACTGATTTTTTTTTTATGGAAAACCAGCCAAGTAGCTGTTCTTGGGCTATGTCATGTTTTGATGTTTCTTTTGGCTGCCTGTGAACCACCCAGCAAAAATAAACTCATTAAGCTGACAGGAGACTTGAACACACTCATGTCAGTGCATCTCAGCATCATTCTCCTGAACCCACTAGCCACAAAACAATTAAAACAAAGTTAAGCTGACTCCATCCTCAGAATAAAACCAAGTTTGGAAGTTTCTATCAGTCCAAAGTCAGCCTCTGGCAGGGTCTGACTTACAGGATACTTCTCCAGCACGTGTCAAACCAAAACAGTTCTAAAACTAGTAGAAAACAGGGAGAACACAGAGCGTGGAGCCTCAGAAAAGCATTTGTGTCATCATTACAGCTCTCAACCTAATTATGTTTGCAAGGCTGCTATTTTGGCAGCCAAACCACACTGCTTTTCA
This sequence comes from Galbula dea, assembly GCA_013399015.1. NCBI lineage: Eukaryota > Metazoa > Chordata > Aves > Piciformes > Galbulidae > Galbula > Galbula dea. The sequence continues at coordinate 71,459 of VWZX01009068.1, read as the reverse complement.
TGTGTTGGATCAGGCCACAGATCTCTGATTTTTCTTTTGCTGCCATTAAATTTGTAGTTTGCTACTAACTTAAGACTCACCTGAAGGCTGGTGGCAATCAGTGATGTTTCTACTTAAAACCAAGGGGGGAAAAAAAAAGGTCACCACGGCTACTACAACCACTCAGCTTTCTCAGCTACTTCAAGACATTAATTCTGAAAGCTTTTTGGCTGTGTTTGCACAAAAGCATGCTTCCAGATTACTCTGTCATGTAGATTAAGTTATGCTGCAGCATTTGAGATCACCTGGAAGCATACAATACCTCTGGCTGGCATTCCAGGAAGAGTCTACAAGAAGCAAAGTGATAGTTTCTCTGATCACATTAAGGAAATTATAATTAAATATACTAAATAGAATAAAAATTAATACTAAAATGCCCTTTCTTCCCCTTCCAACTGAAGGCAAATATTGGACATAGAACCCCCCTGTATTTTCTGGTTGAATTTCTTAGGCTGAATTTATAAACAGAAACACTGCTGGTAGTAAATACAAAATTAGAACAAGGCAAGGCAAAAGTAATTGCAAGGCTTGAGAAAATGCTCTGGAAATGCACTGCAGTTATTTAGAAGATGAGGAAATCATGCAGGGCAATGATAAAGATTATATAAGGTTTGATGCTGGTTTTCACACAGAGCACGAGTAGAAGACAACCCTGCTCAGGACTCATGTCCTGACTGCTCTTTAGCACCTAGAAAGCACCTGTACAGCTCTGTCACCCTTATCTGCACTGACTCAGTGCTCCCTGGGCTCAGGCCTGAAATCCAGAGTCTGAATTTCAGTATAAAAGAAAAAAAAAACAAACACCCAACTTTGCTCTAAGATGCAAGTCACTTAACTTTTGAGAGTGAAAGAGCAAATCAGAGCAGCCAAGGATCAAATATTATTGTGGCCTGAATTCTCTTAAGTAAAATTAAATAAGACAGCAACAGTTTTTCCTCCTTTAATGTGAAGTGTTCCTGTTCTAGCAAGATATCAGATGTGACCCAAAAGTCCAAAACATTTTGGCAGCTGAATGAAACAGCCTTGAATTTTAGGAAGAGCCCACCCAGGCACAAGTGGCAGTTCTGCATACTGCTGAGGTCTCTGAGTAGTGCTCCCAACCAAATATTTGTGTGACTCTATCCATTCCTACTCTATCCTTACACAGCCTCATCCTTCTTCATTCATGGACTTCCTGACAATTTCTTTTTCTTAGAAGTATTTCTGCACAGCATCTAAGCACTGGAAATGTAGATTACAGGGATAATAGATATGTTTAAAATTAGACTAAGCAGCTGTAATTCTGAATTTGCATTTCTGACTTGATTATAGTAAGCACTCAAGACTATTTGTATAAGAACTAGAAATTAGTTTCTATGCTGCAGTAAAAATATATGAACCTCTCCCATTTTGACCCAATCAAAAAAACCCCAACTAATATAAAACCAAAAGTAGGTAACAAATGGTAGTTGTTTCCTTGTGATCCTGTAACTTCACTTTAAAGACTCACCTGTGGATTTTAATGGCAAGAAATACATTAATTGGCTTTCCTGTATTTTACAAATGGAAGAACTGTTCTACTTCCTAATTTAACTGCTAATGCTAATGAGTGGTAGTCTAATCTTAACAACAGGGAAAATAAATGACAACAGTTGAAAAACCAAAGCAGAAAAGAGGTACTTAAAACACTCCTCCTTCCTACTCTGGATGCTTCTCACTTGAAGTTTTAGTTGTTAACTATTTTATACCTTTCCTTGAAAGGCTGAACAGGCTTTTATTGTCTAAACAGTCAACATTTGTAACCATCAGATAGCCATTTATGAGGTTGCCTTACACAACATCAACCATAAACTAATTTCACCTCTGTGCATTAGCCCTATCTTGCTCCCAGATGCAGGGGGATGTGTGATGGTTCAGAAAGGAGGGAGAACCAGGGGGAACTTATATTTGATATGAGAAAGAGATCATTCAGTAAACATTCAAGGAAGATAATGGCAGAGGACATCACACCTATTGTCTACTATACAGGGGATGGACTAGATGGCCTTTAAAGGTCCCTTCCAACCCAAAACATTCTAGGATCCTATATTCATCCATTTTCTTAACATTATTTATTTATGAAATCTCCAAACTGACTCCACAGTTACAGAACAACTCCAAAGACAATATCTTACTGTATCCAGAAACAAACAACAACATGGCTTTCCAAAGGCAGTGAAAAGGAGCAAAGAATCTCTCACCAGATAAACTTGTCTGCCTCTGATGACTTGAATGAGGGCAAACTGCAAATAATTTTTATACCTCTTTCAAGAGATTTTATTCATGTTTGTTAAAGTGGTCTCTCTGGAAAGGACACAACTATTGCTACTATCATGGTGATACTAGAACAGAAATAAACCCAGTGCTTACTAAAATTTTGTAGTAGTATTTTACTTCCTAATCTAACTTGAAAGTGAAGTCTCTAGGAAGAGGTCTTTGGGAGTTTCTTTTGATGTTTGAAAAGACCTAGAGAACAGATAAAAGCAGTTTGCTCAGCTCTGCACAGGATGGACAAAGTTTCTGCATTTAAAATCTAAGGAATGAAGTATTTCCCATTGATCTATATCTTAGAAGTAAAACTTAAGAGCTGGCCCTGCTGTGCTGAATGGGCTTTATTGGAGAGTTTCCATAAAGAGATATTCCATGGAACAAAGAGGAGTGGCTCATGTTAGTAAATAATAGAGTATTAAAAACTAAGGCTGATTAGTTGTAGAAAAGGGCAAACTGATTAATCCATTTACAGGAACCTTTAAGTAACTTAAAAGCTGAAGCCTTGTTTTCAGAAGTCACCTGGGCACCTTGGAGCCTGAACAAAACAACTTCCACCTTCTGCTTATAAAAGTGTATTCAGAATCCAAGTTCCATTTACATTCAAATTGTTTTCTGTTCTAATACCCTGGTCTGCTTAGAGCGTAATGTAACACATACTTGTTTTTAAACAGCTTCAAAGAAGAGGACAAGTACACAGGGGAAAGAAATGTCATGTAATAATGACTGTAACACCAGTGATAACAACAGATTGCAGTATCTACAAAAACAGCTTAAAAATACTCTGAAAACAGAGTTTCTTTTGTCTAACTGCAAGATCTGCTCTTTTTCTTCCCTCTCAAATGAAAACCCTGTGAGATGTTCTTACTGCTACAGGATTCAACTTCACTTAACCAAATCATTCTCATTACTTGAAGAAGCCTGAAAACTTGGGCAGTCTCTGCAGCAATGTTGAAAATGTTTCTCTGCTATCCTCAATACTAGAATACTAACACAAGGGGTGATGTGACCAGAAAATTTGGCTAGCCAAAAAATAGTCCAAAGGAAAAAAAAAGCAACCTTACTAATAGAAAATGCTGATTCAACAGAGCTAAAGAACTTCAAAAAAGGTAGATTTTCTCAATGCATTCAATGAAAGACTATTGAAAAGCTTTCCTCCTGCCCCCTGTAAAGTCAAAATGCTTTGCCTGATGGAAGAATATGGGTAGTGATATCCCTACTTGGGGAAATAATTCATTTTCCAGGGAATTTTAAATCTCACCACCTTCTTACAACACAAAACAAAACACTGCTCCCAAAGACAAGGGTTTGCCGTAACACAAATTCTGATTACCAACCAACTGTACTAGCATGTGATGCTCACAGCAAGTTAATTTCCTAGAGCAACTGATGTTTTGTTATGTAAAGAGGACTTCAAAGTATCTTTCTGTTTCAAAACTTCAAGAATGCTTTCTTGTATACAGCCACTGTTTGGAAACAGATATCAAGATTTCCTCTTGTTGAGGAAACCATTTAGAAAGCTGAGATGTTGAGCTTTTATCCAGAAACCTGAGACAAACTCATTTACATCTGTAGAGTGCTGAGCCTGCCTAACTGAAGACTCAATCCAATAGTGTTATCACTGAGACACATTTAGATGCATTATGAGTTCCCATAAGGGTGTAAGAAGCTGGAATACAAGAATATCTTTGTTATTAACCACTTCTTTTAATGAGCCAACATCTGGTTTCTGTTCTTAGTTGTCAAGTCTTCAACTTACTTGGTACTGAAGTCTTAAACACTTTTGTCTCTTTTATGTTAAAATATTAATACAGTTTTTTTCCAACTGTGTTCAAAGCATGCCAGATTTAGCAGCAGCTTGATCACAGTCAGGTTCTTGGTGGTGTTGATACAGCTGGAGGACCTTACCCATCACTAAGGGAGCTCCACAGAGGAACTCAACTCTCAGCCACTTCTACTTCCTGCAGAAGACTGCTGTGGTGAGAGTTGTGCCTTGGGAAAGCTCTCCCTGGAAAACTGTTACACTTCATTGTTTACCTAATTCCTCAGAAAGTTTATCCTAACAAACCTTATGTTTAGAGGAAATAAACAAGTTTATGTTAGTCGAAGAGCAGCTCTTAGCTAGCCTTAAAAACACTACTTCCTTTTCATCACTTTCACCTTCCACTCCCACTCTGTTGTTTATGTATCACCTGGGTCTGGGCAATCCCAAGCACCGATACAGGCTGGGCGGGGACTGGCTTGAGAGCAGCCCTGCGGAAAGGGACTTGGGAGTGTTGGTGCGTGAGAAGCTCGACATGAGCCGCCAGTGTGCGCTTGCAGCCCAGAAGGCCAGCTGTATCCTGGGCTGCGCCAAGAGAAGCGTGGCCAGCAGGTGGAGGGAGGTGATTCTCCCCCTCTGCTCTACACTCGTGAGACCCCACCTGGAATACTGCGTCCAGTTCTGGAGCCCCTGTTCCAAGAGCGATACGAGGGTGCTGGAGCGAGGCCAGAGACGGGCCAGGAGAATGATCAGAGGACTAGAGCACCTCTGCTACGAGGACAGACTGAGAGAGTTGGGGTTGTTCAGTCTGCAGAGGAGAAGGCTCCTAGGGGACCTTATTGTAGCCTTCCAGTATCTGAAGGGGGCTACAGGAAAGCTGGTGAGGGACTTTTTAGGAGCTCAGACAGTGATAGAACCAGGGGAAATGGGTGTAAGCTAGAGGAGGGTAGATTTAGGCTGGATATTAGGAAGAAGTTCTTCACTATGGGGGTGTTTAGGCAGTGGAACGGGTTGCCCAGAGAGGTTGTGGAAGCCTCATCCCTGGAAGCTTTTAAGATAAGGCTTGATGTGGCCCTGGGCAACCTGATCTAGTGGATGGTGTCCCTCCCAGGCGGGGTGTGGGGGTGTGGGGGTTGGAACTGGATGATCTTTGAGGTCCCTTCCAACTCTGACAATCCTATGACCCTATGATCTTCTTGTACCTTACCTCAAATCAGTTTTAGGGGAACAATTTCCACAGACCTTAGCCACAAAAACTCCAGTAAAGTTATGACCTAAGTATGCTACTATTAGGTTAATGTTCTTGCTCCTTATTTCTGTAAGCCTGCCCTTTAGATCTCCAACTATATATTTTATTATTCATTTCTGTGTACTTGCCCTTCATGCTTCCAATACCATTTGGTATTGCATCAAAACCCACAGTATGCCCTATGCTCTGTTCTGTCTATGATCAAAGTATGGAGAAAAATAAGAAGCATAGTTTTCCTTAGCCAAACCTTGAGACATGCTATACTGAAAGAAAAAGCCTATTCTGCTCTGAAATGTAATCAATTGTCTGGCTGTGGCATTGTACACAGGGAAGAAAAAAACATCTCCTCCTGGTGTGTTCAGAGAGCATGTCATACCTAGAAGGCATTGTCATAACTACTACAATTTGGCAACAAAACAGATTACAATAAATGCTGCTATTAGAAGTTAGAAGCCATACATAACAGGAAGGAAAGTATTAAGGGATAATAAATTCCATACTCTTTGAAACAGTCAGTGTAAAAAATTGATAGGTGAGGATGAAGATGTCTTGGCAACAGGGGATAGAAAAAGCAAGGGGTTCTTGGGGGTGGATTTGTGAGAACAAAAGAAATCTTAGCCCTCACACAGGGGTGCTACTGAACAGGGACTCTGATGTACACTAATAGTGCAAAAGGGCAGACACATTCAATAAGTAACTCTGCATTTGTAAAGAAGTTGGAAGATTTGGTAGTACCTCATGAGAATGATTAATTACTTCTTCAGCCCTTTACAAGTGCAACATTAAAACAAATTTTCTTCACAGTAAACATTTTTGGTCAGCAGGACCAAAGATCACCAGAGAAGAGCGTTCTCACAGAGTGTCCAAGGAGACTGCTATCCCACCAACAGGAATTTTTAGCAATTCTGAAAATAGCAGGGAAATTTCAGAAGCCTGAATGACCACTAACTGCACTCTACAAGAGCTAGCAAGAGAGTGTTTGGAGCTACAGGAAGGTTAGAATATTGGCAGCCCTGAGCAAAATAATCATTTAAGAGAAATTAAATGAAATCCAAATGATATATCAGTGCTATAGAACAAGTAGCAGAAAGAAAAATTAATGAAAATTGACCTGCTTAAATTAATCTGGTTTTATTCTTTGATTCATTTGATGCTTCCACTTGGTAAAAGCATCCATATGCATGTGCAAACTTCCATAGCACTTGGTGTAGCATTCTAGGACAGCGTGACACTAAAACAGCACCAGTTAAACAGGTGAAAAACTGCTTAAGTGACATGTCAAAGCAAAAAAAAAAAAAAAAAAAAAAAAAAAAAAAAAAAAAAAAAAAGAAGCATAATTTAGATTAACATGGATTTCCCCAAAGCTGGAGCCACTATCACAAAAACACCTTCTCAATTATTTGTAAGTCTACACGACTGCTTATGACCAAATTTGCACAGGTTATAAATTGATAGAATGCTTCATAACTAAGAAAAAATGGTTACAAGAAGCAATCAGGAGCATTTGGTATATTCAACCTGTGCTAGAAACAAAACAGTCTTTCAAATGTATAAAATTATAAAGCTACAATCAAGAACACACATGCTAGTCTACAGAAGGGTGAGCTCTTGTGGAAAGAAAGAGTCCTGCAAAGGGTGAGCTCACCCAATGAAAAGGAGATTCAAATGCAGTGCTGCAGATGAAGACTTGATATGTAAATGGGATGCATAAACAGAAGAGTTAACACTGGAGAGGTAATGCTCAAACCCAGAAAACACTCCTGAAATGAGGCATTAGCATACTGTATCCAGCTCACCTTTGCACAAAATGCTGAAAAAGTGGATTTGGAAAAAGAAAAACAACAAACCAAAAAGCCACAGAAGCAGAGTGGTGAGGAAAATGCATGCAGTGACAAATTTAAATAATTTTTAGTTCACTTAGTTTTTCTTTTCAAATGGAAAAAAGAGGGAATACTAGGTTACAGCAGAGACATACCTCCAAGGTAAGAAAATACTTTGAGTTCTTTAGCACAGTGGAGAAGGGCATATCAGCAAGCAGTGATTGGAAGTTGAAGCCAAATAACTCAATAAACAGCAGTCTCTCCATATCTTACTGTTTTCTGATTAAAATTCCCATTTTTTTCTGGAAAATATGTTTCAGCCAAATGTTAAGTTACTGCACTCAAAAGTAACTGTATAAAATCCAACTGATTCTAACAGTCGAAGGGTCAGAGCAGAAGATCTGATTGCTTCCTTTGGCTTTAAAGTCTCAGTCTATGAATACTCTTGGTTTTCAGTGGTTCAAAGGCATTTCAGTAGTACCATACATGCTCCACATTAATATTAAAAGAGCCTTCAGAAATCTGCATAAATTAGGGTTGCATTTCCATGTAAAGGCTCAAGTGACACTGGAGCTTTCCCGTGGAGGCTTTTGTTATCAACAGAGCCCATTAATGGAATTACAGCTCTCTCCTACACAGCTGAGATGGTGTTTCCGTAAACAATGATTTATACAATCAAGTGCAAAAGTTCATCCTTCAGGGCACTACTTTTTCTCCTCTAGAAAGAATCCTGTTTGACCTGGAGTATAAAAAAAGCCTGGTACAATACATAATATCAATCAAAGACACTGCAGGCAAAAAAGGGGAACCAGCAACACTGTAACAGCCACAAAGCCAGAGACATCCGTTGTTTGCATCAGCAACATCATTTAAGAGCACCTCTATGTATGTTACTTATCCACCTTGTCCTCCAGAACACACAGCATTTGTTGCAATCCCAACAAGTTAACAGACACCAACATTTCTCAGGGAACACGTGCCAAGATAATGTATAACGTGCCTGTGTTTATATTATTCAGGTTGGTAGAGTTTTGCCACAGTATCTCTTGCTGTGGTATCCATAGGCTGCTACAGTAACACAGGTTTTGAAACATATCCATCCTGACGGAGTCTAAACAAACTCCTAATGCTGCAAGCACAGGCTTAGAAAGGCTGGAATTGTCTGAAGCATGCTAACAGCCAAACGAATGTTGTGCCACCACACAACCGATGAAGAGAAAACTACAACCACCAACTGATGGAGCAGCACCTTAAAGAGAGAACATGCATTACACACAACCAGTGAGACACCTCTCCAAGGCACTGAGGAGTAGGTGCTTGCCTCCTACCTACTCTTCCCTGCAAACACGTAAAAGTTACTTTCCCAAACCCATGGTGCTCCCTCAAGCATCCACAATGCCAACTCCCCAAGGGGCAAAGCAGCCAGGGAAGCTTGGCTTCCCACCACCAGCACCACGTCTAAGCAAAACTTCTCCCACTCCAGAAGCCACTCGACAAGACACTTCAGCTGTCACCTGTCAGCCTACATCCTCCAGGCAGCTCCTGGCCATCCCCAGTGCGCTGCACGGAGAGACAAAGCCACATTATAAACTTTCACTCTTTGCCACCGGAGCAAATCCTTGGATGGGAGCTGACACCTTTGCTGTTGGATTCTGGAAGGGGTATGAAGTGGGTGGTTCAAAAGGTCTCAGACCTTGGAAGAGGCCTTGAGGGAAAGGATGGTGGAAGCTGCTTTCTGCTGCCATCCCCCTCCCCAGCACCACTCCCTGAGCCCCTTCCCCACAGGCTCCGGCTGAGACAACAGAGCAGCAGCAGCCACTGTATATTACGGAGACAGACAGCGGATGGATAAAAGGGAGGAAGGATCCTCTGATGCCTGAAGAAAGAAGAATAATTAAAAAAAAATGAAAAAAAGGACTTAAAATAACACAGAGCTAGGTTTCACCTCCAAGTGATGCTAGGTGAATAGATGGATAAGTGAAACAACACACCTTTGACCCTTTCTTTTCTTCCCTAAATATAATCCCTCTCTTCCCATAGTACACACACCACAAAATGACCATTAATTCAAATCCATTCTTTAAAGGAAGGAGGATTATCTCTGTCTGTGACCGACTCTGGCTCTGCCTCTTTCACTGGGCAAGAATTAAAATGGCATTTTAAAAAAGGGAGAGGGGAAAAAAAGAAAAGAAAAAAAGAAAAAGAGGCACGATTATTCTTTCTGCTGGGTGCAAAATGTGGGCACAGGGAGAAGGAGTCTGGGGGATGGGGAGGAGTGGAAAAAGGTGGCTAAGGAGAGAAGAAAGGAACGGAGGACCAGGAAGCGCAAGGAAGGATGAGGGGAAGGCGAGATAAGGGGAAAAGAGGATAAGGAAATGAGGAAGAAAGGGAAACAAGGGGGGAGGAAAGGATGAAAGAATGAAGGGGAAGAAAGGAGGATGCTTTGCCCTGGCCTCACCTCAGCTCGGTGGGTGGGGGTGGGAGAATCTCTCGCCGCCGACGCCTTGTCCTCCTCCTCGCCAGCAGCTCCGGTAACTGACGGCCTGGGTGTGCAGCTCCGCTCCGCTCCCTCACACAGCCCCCGGCCCCACCGCCCTCCCCCGCCCGCTGCTGCCGGCCCGAGCCGCGCTCGCTCGGCTCTGAAGGGACCCCACCAGCGGCCGCCGTGGCCTCCCC
>VWZX01009068.1:0-57402 GCA_013399015.1 Galbula dea | reverse complement strand
CCCCCCCCCCCATATTTGTCTTAACTGTAGCAAAAGCTAAATGCCCAGCAGAAGTGTATCTGTTATGTCATTTATTTTCCTGGCATCCAAATACTGTACAATATCAACTTCTTCAGTAATACCTAATGTTTGACATGTTTTCAGTCTTAAAATCGCTCAGTCCACTTCTTGAAGTATTACAAAATATGTTTTTTATCTTTATATCTATCTCTTGTGAAAATGCCACAGCAGGAATTAGCCTCCTTACCCCAGTGTGAAGTCTCAGCATTTTGTGCACATACAGAAAAAAATCCCCTCCACACCTTTTGCTTCTCTTTTCTTTTGTGGAACTTTCTTTTCCATGCAGACATATTATTGTTAAAAACAGTCTCTCTTGGTTTCTTTCACCCCATAATCCTCAACCCCTGTTCCTATTTAAGCAACATTTTTGGTTTATTGAAAAAGAGAATTTCTGAGAGGATGAAAGCTGAAGATGAACAGGTTTTAATGGAAGGAATCAGTTAACTAGTGCCTAAGTGAGAGAAATTGACGAGCATCTATGTCTCTCAGGCAACTTGGGCAGACTTTGAAAGCTGCAGGTGGAACTTAGAATGCTTTAAGCTTCTTTTAGGCTCAGTTATTTTTAAAGGCAAACCAACTAATAGTTTGTTTCTTTCAAGCAGATAGTTGGCTGCCAATGCTGAAGGGAGATTGTCAGCAGCTCTGAAAGATATTTCAGTGCCTTGTCTTAATCAGACACTACCTTTCAGACTTAATTATCTGTATTTATATTATAGGTATTTATTATCTATAAATCATACACCATCCCTGAGCACATTTGGGTACCTTTTGGTAGGTATTTGAGACCTGTATTTTGGTTTAGATCTGTTGGTTTTGGCACATTTGCTTCAGCAGTGGGTCACAAATATTTCCCCTCTGCAGTGAAAGACTTCTGTGCTAGATATTAGCACTAGCAGCAGCACAGTAAGCAGCAGTAAAGCCTTCACACCCTGCAGGTCATTTAAATTGGATGTTGTATAAAGAGTCAAATGCAAGGTGGGTTCTGACACCAAGAGTCTCCTGCCTGCCATGCCCTTTGCTACCTCTTTTGGTTGTTTTCTCTTGCTCAAAAGAACCTGCCAGTCAGGGCATCCAGGGACTTCCCCTGACTTGTACCTCTGAAGTAACTAGAAGGCAAGGAGCAGATGCAGTTTATTGTGAGAAAAACCCACAGCAGGTGAGACTATCCTTTTTTTTTTATGCTGGACAGTATGGAACAACTACCTTCACATCTTTCAGAAAGCTGACCTTAAACATTCAAAAGAAACACAAACCCACACCAGCTCTGCTGTTGTCAGGCTCACTGCATTAATGACCACCTGTTACAAGGCCTTTTCCTTAAATGATTGCTTCTCAAAACCACAGGAATAGATTTTAAATTGTGTTAAAACTTCATTTTGAGCTCCATTTGATGTCACCTGCAGGGCAGAAGTGTGTGTTTGGGGAGGTCACCTCTCATCCTTATGTGCAGTAGCTTTATTGCACCTCTGTATTTGGAAAGGGTGGTGGAGAAAGAACAATTTAGAAATCTTGCATATATTCAGAGAATGTGCTATAAAGTTTGGAATATTCAATTCAAATGTCAAAAAATGTCTCTCTTGCATTTATAAAATGAACTGTTGTCTGTCTGGACAGGGGTAGAAGCTAGGGAAAAGATTGAGACTCAGAAAAAATATAACTTCTCAACTCTTCCTCACACTACCTTGAATAACTGACTTGAATTCTTTAAAGCTGCCTCAGTTTCTCTACATCTAAGTTGTCTTAATTATACATATATCAGGAAAAGGTATTTTTTTATCTCTCCTTAAACATACACAAGATCTCCTACAAAAACCTTAATCAAATAAGCAGCTCTTAATTGAAATGTGCTGCTTTTCATGTTGACCACCACCTTCTAGCTGTTTCCCATCTGTTGTTTATAAACACTTACATGTCTTGTGCTGCTGATGTTGTCAGCTCCTTGGAGAACAAGTCCTATTTTCTTATGTTTGCACACAACATCAAAACAACAGGAAACCTGTCCATGCCTGTGAAGCCTATGCAATGGCAGAATGGAGGGTTTTTTTTCTTGCTGGGGATCTCAATTAGTGAAATTTAGCAGAGATAAGCAATTATGCTGCAAACTGTAAGACAATGCAGTTCCTGTGTACAGAGAGTGTGTGTTCAGGTAGTGATGTCTATGAGGGAGAATGAGACAAGCAAGAGAGAGACCAAAGGAGGGAGATGGCCTCAGTCTGTGAGAGAGGGGACAGGAGGAGGTAAAGGAACAAGGCAGAGGGTGCACAGATTAACATCTGCAGCATGTATTTTTGGCTCATGCCTTTGCAGAACTAGTTGAAGTTGTCTTCTGGAACTGCTCTGTCCTTAGAATTCTTTTATTTCCTAACCAAAGAAATGCTTAGGGAGAAAGATTAATATCCAGATCCTAATAACTGTCACATAGTAAGAATTACTCTCTTCAAAATTTTCAGTCTGAGGAATAGAAAGGTTTTCTGTGCAGCCAAATGCAGTTCAGTAACTATTCCTCTGTTGAGGAGAACAGCCAATGGATTTGCTTCACTTCAGGGAAATTACTGTCCTCAACCTTCTGCTTTCTCGATTATTACACCCTGTCGTGCTCTCTGTACATATGAGGTGGGATGGGAAGCTGTCTGCTCCTTGCTCATCCATCTGAAAATTGCTGCTTTCCTCCACTGAACCATAGTACTTTTCTGCAGTGTCATTTAGGAGTTTTGAGCTAAACTTTGATCCTTTCTTCAGCCTTATTATAGAAACAATTCCATCTGTTGTCTTTATGAGACTTCTAATAGACAAAACATGACAGGGAATATCCATATCTGACATTGCATCCTGCTAATCTAGAGGTAACTTAGCTGTAGAACTTTTGGCCCACAAGAAAAAGAAACTTGTTTTCCTTTTTCTTAACCTTTCTTTTTTGTTTATAATGTCTAGTTTGCACTACATTAAAGTTTCTCTGTACTTTATTAAGGGTTAGAAGAGATACTTGTGATATCACTTGCTAAACATTTTGTATCAGAAGAAATGCAATCACTTAAATGTATTTTCTATCTTCTGGGCATAAAGGCATGGTGAAATAGAATCAAGATTTGGTTTAGACACAGTAATGTTTACAGAAATTATCTCCCACATCTTGAAGTATGTAATATTTCTAATTTTTCTTTTTTTTTTTCTATTGACAGAAGTTGAAGATGATTCATCTTTCCATTAACATCTGTAAAAATGCACAAGAGACTTAACTAAAACATGGCCTGAAGAAACTTCCTGAAGATGTTAGTGGTCTGCGTCACAAATTAGGTGACTATGGTTGATTCTAGGCCTTCCCTTCAGGCCTTGGTGAATCATGAAAATAACAGAAAGTTGATTTTTAGAAAGAAGGAGCTGCTGTAAGTAAGAAAAAAAAAAAAAAGGAGAAACATCAAGAGCAAAATTAAATAACAGGTTAAGAGCTACTGCTGGTGCTGACCAGTCTGTTGTAAGCTGATTTTCCTTTCCATCTTAATGGACATTTTGACCTAGTTTACAGGGTCTTTCTTGTTAATTAACTTTCTTAGAAAGGTCAAACCTTTTTTTCTACCATAGATCATGTACTTTTATCATCTACAACAGTAATACATCAACATAAAATTCATGTGGTTTTGATTATGAACAAATTAATAAATCATAAGCAATAAGTCTGGAGTCTTTCCTATCCCTTTGCCCTGTCCTCACTTTGATTGGCAGTTCAAGAATGAAACAAAGAATTCTTTTTTTTGTGTCTGTCTGTTTGTCAAGACCAGTGTGAATGATAACACATAGGCTTATGAAGGCTGACAGTTATCTAGCAGCAGGCTCATCCACCTCCAGTCTGGAAATGGATGTAGTTTCAAATAGAAAGAAAATGACATTCTGAAAATCCACATGGACCCATTAATTGTGAGAGGAGCATGAGAAGTGTGAGAAGAATGCTCCACGTGAAATGGGCATGACACATTTAGATAAAAATCTTGATTTCAATATCAGAAATGCTGGGCACATTCAAACTGAATTATGCAGCTTATTACTTCTGAAAAGGGTTGCACCTCTTGATCGATCAGGTCAAGAGTTCCAGAAGGCTTTCCATGCCTTCCAGAAAGCACAGCTCACATGGGAAGGACACTGCAGGAATAGTTACATTTTCAAAGCTTTCTTCATATTTAAATGACAGCTGAATAAACCATCCCTTAAAAATAAAGAAAAGAAAGGGGGGGAGAAGGAGAAAGAAAAGAGAGAATGCTTTTTCATTCAAATAATGGACCTGCTCAGAAGCACTGAAGGATTGCCTAGCAAACTCTAATGATCATAGGGGGGAAGAAACCTACCACTGTCCTGTTTGGGAAATTTCTCTGGCAGGATACTAGGATCCATTCCATTTCATGATCTCTTCATGCAAACTACATGAAATAGTTTGTAAAAACTGAGTCATTTCCATCACAGAATTTTGGCACATTGAATGCAAACAGGTTGCTGTGACAGTTCCTACAAATATTTCTATTTTTGCTTTGGTTTGTATTATAAATATGTCAAGATGAAGCCATTTCTGTCAAAACAGACACTTTTCCTCTTGTGGAAATTTCCCAGGCATGTTTTCAATGCCCTAATTTTCAGTATTTGTCAAAGTCAAGATGAGGCTAATTTCAAGTGCTCTGACTTATATCTGCATCATTGTAAACCCACGAGAACATAGCTTTTGCCTTCTAAATGAGTAATGTCATTAGACACAGTATTGTTAGTTTAATTGACTTTGTTTACTGCTCTGTATAACAAGTGACTGAAAAATAAATGACACTTACATTGGCTAAACTGTTCCTAGTGGTTTCTGAAATGGAAGTCAGTGGAATAAGTATGATCCATTGCTAGATAATGATAACACTTCTGGTTTTTGTTCCAGTAGCACAATGCCAAGTGAAACCTAAGTGGATACAGGGAATTCCATCTAGTCTTTCACAAATAAAAAGCAGGTGAACTCTCAAAGGTACAGATATAAAAATAGCACAGACTTATGGTAAACACTTCATTCATGAAATCTTATATCAAGAACTCATTTCATCTTGGTGCTGGAGGATCACTGTGAGTGTTAGACAACACTGCAAGTGGAAGAACAAAAAGTATCTTTCTCTGTCAATTCATTTACAACAGGATAAAGTTGGCTCAAAGTTTTTATGAGGAATAGTATTTACCAAATTGGTAGTTGGGTCTTCACATTCAGAAGTATAGAAACCCAAATATTCTCAGGTTTTAGATTTTTTGACATCAGACCATAAGAACTCTAGGTTGGAGAAGGAGTTGCCAAGGATAGAGGTCACTTGTGTGGGGGAGTAAAGTTGACAACTCACATTTGAACATTTCTTTAATTAAAATGCATAGCTATGCCATCCTAAAATTAAGCCAGATATGTCCTATGCACATGGGTTAATCATGAGGGTTTCATGTTTTCTAGCTAACTTCACTCTCTCCTCCTCACACGTGCTGACATCAATAGGACTTTTGCAGTTGACTTGCAAGGAGCAAGATAGATTTATTTTATGCTTTTATTTTAATGTTTCAATGGTTTTGTCCTGTTAGCAGCTTATAAATGCATATGGTTTGAAAGAACTTGGAGTAATGGGGAGTCAAATGGAGAGTGTTCCTGGGAAACTGGTTATTTGTATACAGCTGCTGAGAAAACAAGTGCTTTATGTGAGGGCTCTGACTCTCTTAAAGGACATTTGGCTCAGGGACAGCATACTTGTTGGCACAGACATTTATGTGTGTCTATTATTACATTACTTTTTACTGTGCACAGAAAACCAGCATGTATCAGATGCTTTTTATTATCTGTCTTTGCTTTAAATGTCAGCCTGCATTGGGAATACACAGACAAGTTGATCCTGTGAATATGTATGTCCAAAGAAGACTTCTGCTGTCACTCAGAGCCATCATGCATGCAGTCAGGTTCTAGGCATAGGGAAATTGTGTAGTACTGTGAATCAACATGTGTAACACAACTTGTTTAAAGGCTCATCAGGTGTGAATTTATGTAGCACTGGAAAGGACATGAGTGCTAAGAATCTCTGTAATTGCTGTGCCACCTAGGAACACGTTGGAGGGAGCACAGGTGTAGAAATACTCATTGAAAGAGCACATGAAGATGTTCAAGATGATGTGGAAAGAAAAAAAAGGAAGGAAAATTAAAAAAATGTAAGCTCACCATTCACCATCTGACTTTCTGGAAGTCAGTGGCCTGTACAGGCCATCCCAAGGAGGGTGCTCAAGCTGTACATTACTGATGCTTTCTCAACTTACCTAACAGTAAAAAGCTGTCAGGGTAGTTAAAATCTGTCATTTCTTTGGCTCTAGGAATGTAAAAGTCTTACTATTTATTTAAGAAAGAGACATGCAAACAGTAATAGTAGATGAGCACTACTCAAAAGTAAATGTGGGTGTGGTGCCTTGACCCATTTAGAATATTCAGAAGTATGCTGCATGAAAGCATTGAATATACATTTTCATTATTTATTGAGTGGCCAGAAATATCTGAAGAGCCTTTTAGGTAGTGTGTAATAACATCCCTTTCCCAAAAGTGGGTCAAGGCTTACACAGCCTGCATTTACAACATGGGCCCCTCTTAAACATCCCAGCTGTACTGGAGGAGGTAACACAAAGAAGGGTCCAAACCCTGAATGTTTTCAGTGAGTATCTCCTTCCTTTGACCTTGATATGCCTAAAGCTGGAGCAATAGCCACAGGATGTGGTCTGGTATCTACTAGTGACAAATTATCTTGAGCTCTTTTTTTCTTCAGTGCTGCAAAAGCATGATGATGATCTACACTGGCTCCTTGGTCTGCCTTCAGATGAAACTCCCTCCCTGACAGTATAAGAACAAGAGGGAGCCTGAGATGACAGGAGGGAGAGGCTGCCAGGTTACAGCCCACAACAGGAGACTGTGTAAGAATTAAGGAGCAGCACAACCTGAATTTGACATAATGAAGCACTCCCTCCTAGGAGGGAGCAAAGGTTGTTATCACAGGATCCTCCATTTGTTCAGTGAAGACCTTAATTGTTTTACCTTTTTTTAGTAGCAGGGAGTTACAAAGATGTAAATTACAAGGTAGTTCAATGAATTATAGCTGTGTGGACATCAGATCTAAGCTGAAATTCTGAAAGTAAGATATTAAGCAAATAAGCTTTAATACTGTTGTATTAAACATCTTACCTCTCCCTCCCAGAGTTTTTTGTAATGTTATTTCCAAACAGTATGGTTCCTCAGGAAGCAAACATTTAGGTATTCCAATACATTCTAATACACTGAGGGCTTTTTTTTGGTAACATTTGTTCTTTATAAGGTGACAGTGAATGTCTCTTGAAAAATTGCCTAATCTCTCTTTTATCTCCAGATTCTCTCTGAAAACTGTATCATTATAAATTATAATGAAACTCAAAAAGTGACCAGAATAGTAATTGAAAGAACATTTGCCATCCTCAAGATGAGACTTAGATGCTTAGATAAATGTAGTGGAACAGAACTAAACTGCCCTTCAAGAAAGTTCAGAGTAGTCAGGTAAGTGTATGTTATGTAACACAGCCATTAAATCTGGTTCATCTGTGAAGACAAGGAGGAAGCAGTTTAATGAGTCAGTCCAAATTACTCAAGTAAATTACCATAATGATGTACACTTGGAAAATTATGTCATGATAGGACAGAGGAAATTAAAAATAAGGTGCCAACTCTCTGGAACCAGACTGTAAGCTGAAGTAAAACTGGCTCCTTTGTTCTGAGGTGGTGCAGTAGTAATAGAGTAACGTGGGACTGCAGCACAGGAGGGGAGCTGCTGCTTCTGGCTTGTGAGCAGACCTCCCCTGTGTTGGCTCCTCTGTGCCCTCTGAGCCTCCTGTGCCTTTATATTTCATCCTAGAACCATTTTAATGTCAATAAAATGGAAGTGACAAATACCATCTTTCCAGTGCTAAAGGAAACCAGACCAGTAGACTACAGTTTCAGGCAATAAATGGGTTCCTAGGTCTTTACTTCTCATGCCAAACAGCAGGGCTGAAGGCTGCTCCCCTTCCCCTCACCTACTGCAGTCTACTCAGTGAACAAGAAGGCTCTAGCAAACCTACAAAATTAGGTTCCTGCTTTTTTATTATGCATTCTGTGTGTACATGCCCAGGTTCAGCTACAGCAGGGCAGGCAGTTCTAAGAGTTAATGACAGCAGTTCTAGCTTTGTGCCCACTCCTAGAAGTGGGAACAGTGGGTTTGAAACCCCCAGGCAGACTGGCCTCCAATCCAGATCTGCTTCCCAGGCTCTTGAACAACAGGTTGGCTTGGCTCTGCCCCTCTACTGGGCTATGACTGGTTGCTGCTTTTTGTTCTACCCATTGTGCTGGATGGAACATATCCCTCAGCTCAGGTTTCTCAGGTTATGGGAAGGTACTTGTGCCTGAATTGCATGCAGCCTTGGGCTGCAGTGATACAATCAAGATCATCCTTTGTGCAGTGTAGGAGATATTTGGGTGGTTTAATAAGCTCTCTGCAGGGAAAATTTAGCTTCATAGGAACCCAAGTAGCTAGGTTAGAGCAATATACCTCTTTGGGAACTGGGTCTTACAATCAAGTTAACATGTAAGGCACACAAATCCTTCATCACCTCTTCTCTTGCCAAATTCTTCATGATCCCACAGGGGCAAGCACTCTTTCCCAGTAAAAGCCTGTACTACTGTGGGTTGGGGACATCATTTCTTTGCACTGAAACTTTAAATAGAGGGAAGAAACTGTTTTCAACCATAGGCTTTTCTGTACTTGTAAAAATAATCTCCAAATTATTTGTGAGAGACTCTCAAGACAGGCAAAGTATTGCAGCTTTTCTAGGAAAACACATGTTAAAAGGATCCCAATATCAGTTATTTGTGCATAAAGTGCACTAAGATCTTCCATGAATAATACTAAAATACTTAGCTTCCTCTGGATTTCTGTCCTATATTTTCTATACATCCTCTTCAAAATCTTATAGTATCCCTAGCTTTTTTGGTTTCCAGGTTTTTTGAGCCCCTCATTGCAAGAAACAAGACATGATACATCAAGCTTTGCTTATGCCAGTTGTCCTGCTGATACACATATGCTGTTGGCAAACAGCAGAGGTAAATGTCAAGTTCTTGCCTGTCCCCTACTATGAGGGCAGCACAGAACTATTTCTCTGTAAACAGCCCAGTGTAACTATAGTCCAACCCTTCAGCTTTGTTTATGTCATTTACAGGATTGCAGAAAGTAAACAGCAATAAGAGGGTCAGACATATACACAGAAAGAAGCACTGCACTTAATTTTTCATGAGGAATTGAATATTTTTGGCTTTAATTAAGTTTCCCCAACTTAATCCAAGTGATGTTACACAAGAACTGTTGAACAGTCTTCAGAACTAACTTATTTCTGACTAATGAGAAACAAAGGGCCAAAGCATCAGATGGGAGAAAATTGTGTTACTCCATTCAACTAAAAGATCAATTTGTACCAGATTTATATCTGGCACTTGTTAGTTCTGGTCTGCTTATATGCCTCCAGGTTTGAAAGGAAAAGAAATCCTCCTATATGATTTTACCAGAACTGTCTTGTTAGGGATCAATTTGACCTCCTCCTCCTTCACTATTTACATTTTGGAGTTTTTAGCCAAATCAGAACCATCAGCAAAAAAAGAGGATTATGGAATAGTGGGGGAAGTTGTGCTCTGACATTCTGGGGAGTCATGCACAGCTGTGGGATTAGCAAAGACATATGTTACTGCAGGATTAATTGTGGTTCATAAACCTGAAGTAGAAATATGTTGAAAATGGTTGTCATAGGGAAAAAGAGGGAGGAAAGTTCTTGCTCCTGTGGACTGGCTGGGTTGTGTGGGACATTCAGAATGAAGGTGGCTGTTGAGCAGCTAGTGACAGGACATGAAAAGAGCTTTTGCAGGAGTACTGAAGCAATGTTGTTCTATTTTTGCTGCTGACTGAAGTCTGTAAGTACTGTATCTCCAAATTTCTGCACATTTGAAACAAAAGGCTGCAATATGTCACAAGCAAAAAAAAAACCAACCAAACAATCAACAAGTTACAGGGTGCAAGGCACAGCTTCCCTCCAAGGTATTGATGTTTAATCAGTCTGCTGTTACTGTCCCTCTCTCACAGTGACTGCAGTGTCATCTGAGTTGTGTACTTACTCTACAATGCCAAACAGTTGCCATAATCCAACTGTTTTAACACTTTCCTGTGCCCAGCTAGCCATGATAAATACTAAGTCTGGAGCAGATAGAAGGTTTTTTAACTCATACTACTTCCCAGTGAAAGATAGGTTCTTCCTAAAAGAATTCATCATGCCCAACATCCCTTCCAAATATGAAAAAGCAAAATCAGAAGACAAGACATTGAAAAAATTGAAAAGAGAGTGCCAGAGGAAAAATAATCAATGACCCACAGTGAAAGAGAGTCAGTCTGTGGAAAGGAGTTAGTACAGCAAAAATCAGTCATGGTTTTAAACAGGGTAGTATATAACAGATAAGGAGATCTGGAGGAACTCTGGAGAGAGGTTTACTCAGTATGAAATGATGATGAAACATCTGTGCATTCCATCCATCACTGATGATGTGAAAGAACATTCGATTCTGCAAATTATCCAAAGGTCTACACAGAGCTTTTACAAAGGGGAAAAAGAGGAACAGGTTAGACAACCTTGAAAAGACCCAATTTTTCTTCTCTGTACACAGAAGCAAAATGATGTGCATATTTTTTTGTATACTAGGCTGCTTCTGAACAGCTAGACATGTTCTCTCCTAGAATGAACAGTTTTCAAGTATGCCAAGAAAATGTGGTTTATTTAAAAACTATATATTTAATGAAAGATAAAGCTGTAGATTCAGAGCCTTACATATAAAGGCTTCAGATCTACATTACTAAACCTATGCCTACTCTTACAGTTGTAGTCCAAACTTTCATCTCAAACTGTGTATTTTTCCTTCCTAAAGTTCCTATCCCAAACTATTCATTTTCCCTTCCTAATGTTCCTGCATAACCATCCATAACACTGACCCCCAGTGAAGTCTTCTCTGTCCTTATCCATTTCATATTGCACTGTTCATGTTTATTGACTTTTTTGTTAATTGAGTCTTTTCTAAAAAGCATTTTTCTTTAGTAGTCATCCACCAAAGCTATGTGGCTATGACTTCCCTTCTCCACAAGTGTTCAAGGCCAGGTTGGACTGGGCTTTGAGCAACCTGGTCTAGTGAAAAGTGTCCCTGCCTATGGTGGGGGGGTTGGAACTAGAACATCTTGAAAGTCCCTTCCAACTGAAACCATTCTATGATCTGGCAGCAGAGCCTCTACTAAAACAGGCAACTACAAAAGTACCACTGAATTTTGTAAGTTTTCAGTCTTATTCCCAAAATAGCAATGACCCTGAACTTACCCCACAGCCAGATCTTTGGGCATTAGCCTAAGGGTGATCCTAACACACTTATTGCTTTCCTTGGTCCAATCTGTAACATATTATTCAGAGCCAAGAGGAAAGTTCTGAGCCTTACAAGTTACAGCATGACATTTCTTCAAGTTACTGCATGTGCCCTTGCCCTCTAAATGAAGTCAGCTAAGACTGATAAGTTGAATTTTCTTTCATTCTAGGATGGCTTAAGTCAAATTAACTTGCATTTGTGATGGATGCACCCAGGGACAGTACCACAATCCTGTCATATGTGGTACATGATAAGAAGTTGGTAACTTCACCACGAAGTACATCCTAGATGGGTCATCAGCAGATGGTGCTAAGTGTGTCTGTATAACACTCTTCCTGACTGAAGTAACTTCAAGTCTGATTTGTCTTTGCTCAACCTGACATGGAGCTGGCTTGTCTGAAATTGCTTTTTGATCTGAATGAAGCCTATGATACAAGAGCAATGTTGTAACAAAGGCATTTTGGGGGAGCATCAGAAGAGCATCACCTCAAGGAATTGCTAATTATTTTCTCCACTTCTAGAGCCTACAAAGTTCATGACAAAAGTTACTTTGCAAACTTGAACCAAGTTGCAACATTTCCAAAATGCATGGCTAAGCAAGAAATGTCATTCACTCAAGCCATCAACAAAATGTTTCTAATTACATCCCTGACTAATTACATTAGAGTATACCTTTTAGGTAGTGATTTTAAAATTACAATGCTTGGCTCAAAATTGATTCTTTATTTTTAGGCAATTCTTCCTATCAGCTTGAACCAACAGTGCTTAAGCAGATGATAAATTTTCACCTGGAATTGCTGATTATAGTCCCAAACTTGCAAAGTGCTGCAGGATCAGAGTGGGAGGGGGAAAAAATAATAATAAAAAAGAACAGGATTATTTCATTCTATAATTCAGATAGGAATAATTAGTACAGGGTTAGTTATGATGTCCTAAGGATATACTGACACTTTACGTCCTTTGTGTGATATCAAGAGAGGAAAGTGCAGAACCTAATTGAAAATAAGCCAAAAATTTAAGATCATTTCTCCCCACCAGCATTTTTGCCACTGAATGTGACATTCCTATAGAGTTAGAAAGTCCTGAGTCTGCAAAACATGTCATATATTACAGCTGGGGAGCACAGGAAACAAATCTTATGCTGTGCTATTATCTTTCCTTCCTTAAGTAGTCAGTTTGGCTTGAAGAAGCTAACCATCATTCCAGAAGCCTACAACAACTTTGCAGTGTCCAGTCTCCACTTACATCCAGGAAAATAAATATATATTATATACATACACACACACACACACACACTCTACCCAGTTTTAATCTGAGTGTTGGCTGCTCCTTGGTGGATGTTTTGTTTTCTCTTCTAAATTTTCAGATGTTGTCTTGCTAAAGATTTAAACTAATGGCTGTAAGATTACTTCAGGGATTGCATTATCTCTTGCCAGCATTCTTGGCAAAATTTATGTTCTTGTTAATAGTCAGACATTAAACAACCCTTAAGTGTTTCCACTGTGCAATATAAATACAACTATTTTATTCATCTGAATATTTCTGTTCAGTGTATTTGTTGTGGGATACCTGATCTCAGTTTAAGTCTGGAAAGGAGAGGAAAGGTAAATGATTTCCATCCCTTACTGGCGTTTTGGGTTAGGTTATAAATGAAAAGCCCATAGTAAGGTCCCAGCTTTTCTGTGGCAGGTGTTACACAAACAGTAAATGGAGACATCATTGCCCAGCAAACTTTACAGAGTAAGACCCAAACAGATGAAACAGGACATAAAGGTTGAATCTCCACATAACTGAACATAACAGAGGAGTATAACAACATTTTCTGTTTCTGTATAACTGCATTTGTGTTTCTATGAGAAATGTTCCCTATAGAATCTTCTTTATGAAACCAAAAAGAGGCTGGAGCATGTCCACCAAAATATGTGCATACTGCTTGAAAAGAGGAACAAAGTAGAAAAAAAAATCATTTTAAGACAAAAATAATCTTTCAAAAATCAATTCCTTTATAAGAAAAAATGGAGCTTAAGAAACAATTTGAATTATTTCTTTAGGGTCAAGCCAATTGTTTTCCAATTCAGAATAATTTCATCTTTCTTTTCATGTTTGCCAAACTGACTAGAAATGAAAGTAGGATGAATTATGAAAAGAAAATATTGATTTTTGTTTTCCATTTAAGTCAGCAGGCAACCACAAAAATGAAATCAAGCATTCACACAATTTCTAGTATTTTTGTTGTTGCTAATGCAAGGATAGAGGTTGGAAGTAAAGAAGGAACAGAAAAGGAAGATGGGAGTAGGTTGCATGAGAAGTATGAGCTGTAAATCAGGATTTGAAGAAAGATAAGGCATTGGATGTTGGGATTTCAGTAGGGAGCTTTTCCTGTGCTTGAAGAGTAGTACAAGGAAAAGTGTGGATATATAAGGTAAGTTGACAGCAGGACAGTAAAGTCTGAGAATATTGAGAAAGCTCAGTGTCCTGACAGGTTAATGGGCCAAAAAGAAGCTGGGTAACAAAGGGGTTTGGCTTTAAAGACAAGCAGCTGTTATTTGATCTAGACATGCAAATGAAGCTTGCATCTGACTTATTCTAATATTTGCCATAGAGAAAATAGAAATACAAAAAGTCATGGATTCAAATATCCCCTTACTTTTTTTCTCACTCCCATTTTGCTGTCCAAAAACCCCAATGGCTTTAGGCTGCCCAGGTTGGTATATAAGGTGTAGCTCTTTTCAAAGCAGTTCTTATTTGCCAGAGGGGAAAAAGGTTTTAAAACAAAAAAAGTCATCTTTCCAGGACTGTTTCTATGGTACTAGAAATGTACAGTGCAATCTCTCTTATTTCCCATTGCCACCAAGGTCACACCTGCCTGGCAAGAAGCCCAGATTAGAGACTATTTTACTTGACATATTTTAGCTCTTCAGAGTCAAACCTTGTTTTGCTATTGTGTGGACAAAGATCATAGTGTTTAAAAACCATGTTCACCCCCAGATAATTTGTCTTTATTACTGTGCCTTTATATATTGATATTTACTATGTAGCATTTAACATTATGTTTAGCATCCCTACTGTGTCATGAAGGGCTCTGCAGAGCTATGAGAGAAGAATGCAGTTTAAGTAGCATAGCATAAGGGAACAATATATTTATATGAATATACATGTATATAATTTAGAATGACATATAATATTGAACTATATAGGTAAGAAGGGTTTTTCTGAGATCCCATTGACTTGAAAATTGCTTTAAGGATTTTTTCCCCTTTTCATGCAGATTTTTTTTTTGCTTTAAATTAATCTTTTGGCAAAGGTTTGAGAATTTTTCTACCTATTGCACATCTCCAGTTTTGGGGCTTTAGTGGGTTTTTAATGCATTTTCACACTTGGAAAGATGTCAAAATAGTAGAGCAGCCATGCTACATTCCTTTACCCTTTCAAAGGAGAAGAATATAGTCAGACATAATAAATAGACCTAGAAGAAAAATTAAGTACTGTTTCTCAGAAGAACATGTAAAAGGTGGGCCTGTGTATATAGGCTCAAGTGACACATAACTGACTTGATGCATATTTTGATTGTAGTATTTGCAGGAAAATGGATCCCATTAAGAGTAACATTTCCAGAAAGACAGGCACTCTGATGTATCATCTGCCAAGGTGAGGGCACTAAGAACCACTAGCTGACTGATATGATGGATTTTCAATTTCTTACTTGCTTTCAGAAGGAAGAAAGTGTGGAGCTGAACAGCTGGTAACATTTGCTACAAGATTATGGTGCTGAGATTCTGATTTAAGTTTGACTTCTTGGCTGTAAACACATGAACAACATATGAAAGGTTCCTATTCCTTAACATATTTTCACTCCAGAAGAATTACTTCAGCTGCATCCTATATAGAAACTGCATTGGATTAAAGAGCAAAGTGGTCTCCAACTGAATAAAAACCATGTATTTCCTGGAAAAAGTCATGCCAGAGGCACAAAGTTTTCTTTAGGGTAGCTACTACCACCTTCTGTAAGACTGTTGAAACACGTGTAAATGAGAAGAAAGGTTAAAAACAAGTATATATATTTGGCAATGTAGTAAGATTCTTCCCTAAGTTGTCTCTTTTAGGCTTAGAGCTGCAAAAGCCTTTCCTCATATGCACAACAGAGTAACCAAGTCAAAATATCTCTGACTACTCTGCTGTATGATGTAGCTTGGAAATATTTTAGATCTGATGTGAAACTAGTCCATATGCTGTCAGAAATACTGTTAGTGCCTCTCATCTGTGCAAGTAAAGAAAGTAGTCTGTGACATTAGCAGCCTTTGACCAATCAGAACATAAACTCTGCTAGCTGTTTTGGTAAGTTTTAGAGGGAGATATTTGCTCACTAAAACTTGATCAAGACCAGCAAACCTGTTTAATTAAAATCAAATAAGTAAATCAAGTCAGTGTTCTCCAAGCTCTCTCATCAGAAGTTGTCTGTGAAACAGCCACCCAGAAGAGAAAAGCTGAACCCCTATGTGAAACTGTGATAAAGATAAATACTAGGAAGAACAGTTCTGTGTTTTTCTGAGAGGGGTCTTTGCAAACACAATGGAAACATACTCTATCAGAAATCCCTAAAAACCTAAATAAACCCTGGATCGTAACTGTACTGCCCTGTAGATCTGGGATAAGGGATCAGACAGCATCCCTACACTAATTATCCACAACAGCTTTGAGTTATAAGAAATAATTGCAATGGAGGGCTGATTTCCCAGAGTATTCTGAATTATTTGATGAGGGAACCTCATTTAAGCTACAGAAACTTCAATAAAACCTGGAAAAGTCACACAAATAGAAGCAGAAAATTCATCAGATATTTTAGATATGAAGCCACACCTTGCAAAGCAGAGTCTAGAAGACAGTTTGGTTTTACAGAGGCCTGGAAAGCCTCCTTCACAGGCAAAGACTAGACAAGGTAGATCTATTCTGTTTATCTGAGAAAAGATTATGATTAAGTCACCTTCTAATATATAAGTAGGAACATGGAGAGAGGACTTCTGATAATGGAAAGCTCTTTAATCTAGCTGACAGAAGTCTGGCAAAAGCCAATGGACAAAATCATTTCAATCATTTTGGAAACAAACCACACATTTTTAAACAGTGGGGGTTCTGTCCTGAAGCACATTATTGATTCTTTATCATTTTAAGTCTTTATGCTGGGATGTTTTTCTAGGAGAAGATTCCTTACTCTGCCAAAAGTTGCAGTCTTGATCCAAGAAGTGCTCAGTGGAAGAGTATATTATGAACTGTACCAAAGTCAGACTAGGTGAACATAATGGTGTCTTCTGAGTTTATAAACTATAATTCTTCTCTGTTAGGCCAGGGTTTATGCACTACTGTAGCTTCTGGGATAAGTTGCATTGTCCTTTGGGGAAAACTAAAATAGATAATTCTATTGTTTTCATTTCATGGCATCTTCT
Organism: Galbula dea; assembly: GCA_013399015.1. NCBI lineage: Eukaryota > Metazoa > Chordata > Aves > Piciformes > Galbulidae > Galbula > Galbula dea. The sequence continues at coordinate 40,425 of VWZX01009068.1, read as the reverse complement.
AACCTAGCTGCTTGGTTGTGCCTGCTGAAAAGGAGAGCTGGTAACATTTAGTGCTTCAGAGACATGTGGCATATGTTCCTGGGCTTCATTTTGTGCAACTACATCTCACTGACTCAGAGTAAATACCCTGTGTCCTTCATTCTCCCATGCACCTTACTTGTTCTTTTAGTTTTTTTCTTCTTTTTCTGGTGGTTGTTCCAGATATTCTTAAGAAATCCAGAACACTTCCTGCAGAGCAACTGCATCTAAATAGTCCTCTAATAGTCATTGCTGTGATATGGTGGATCATCTCTTCAGCTATTGCCTGCAGCTGGACTTGTGGATGTGGTTATAAAAGTCTCAAGCAGGAGCAATCTGTGCGGGAATATTAGAGGATGTTGCTAAGAAGAAATATGCTGACAGATCAATTTACTGAGCAGCAGGCAAGAATTTAACAGGATTTCTATTATCAGGAGTTTATAATTTTTTTGCTTAGTAAAAAGAAAATAAGATAGGCTGATTCCATACAGCAAAAGAAATGTAGAAATTCAGCTGTAAGGGGGTATGTGGAGCCTGTCTTAAATTAAATTGTGCTCAAGTACTGAAAGACTTTACTGAGCAGATGTTTGATAGCAGAAATCTTCAGAAAGGGTACAACAGTGCTAGCAAAAGGAATTGGTAGGAAGTGATTTTTAACAAACAATGCAGGAACTGTTAGTGATTTTAACAAACAGTTCTGCTGGCAGGGACTTAATCTAACACAGTAAAGATTTCCTTAGAAGTTACTTTCACTTACATTAGGATCCTGAGTACCTGAAATTATCCCAGACATAATGGCTCACTTTGAAAAAGCAAGAACCATTAAACAGATTGGCCAATCCAGGGCAAATAACCATAATAAAATTTATTGAAAGCCTGTTCACCAAATAACATATTGTGAAGTTAAATCCAGTGACTTTGGGTCTCCACATACCTGGACCCCAGCTTGAGGTTTCAATTCAATAGCATGATTCACTAAAATATGTCTTTGGAAAACCATAAAAATAGTAGACATTTTTGGATAAGGACTACCTAAAGACAGAAGCAACACCAAAATTCTTGTTCTATAAAGAGGAGGGAGATCAGTACACTAACAGTGTGATTCATCCTCCTTAACTTTAGCCATCCAAAAGGTAGGTGTTGAAGCAAAGTTAGTCATCCCTTTCTTGTCACTTGTGGAGGAAGGTGTATCCTGCCTGCTCTAAATAGCTGCTTTGGGTACTGCTCTTTAGAAAGACTTCCCTCTGTGCATTGCTGGTGGAGCATCTAGATGTGGTACTCAGGGACATGGTTTAGTGGCATGGTGTTGATAGGATGAGGGTTGGACTTGATGATCTTAAAGGTCTCTTCCAACAGTAATGATTCTGTGAGGACACCTAGGGGAACAGCCACTGAAAAGCTGCATCTTCCAACCTAACTCTAGACAAGAAGTCTCTTCTTAAGGCCCACACTGTGCTGTAACCAAGGATCTGAGGTTCTGTCTGTCCAAGGGTATGTTGGCTTCAGTACATGCATAAATTTCTATTGAAATAACTAAATAGAAGAGAAAGTGAGGGAGAGCCAGAGAGAAAGTGAAGTTAACCACAAGACCTCAAGAATCACACTTGCCTCTTCAGCTTATAGCAAAAAGACAATGATCCTAACCTCAATGAATTGAGAAAAGAGGGAAAATCTTGTCCAAGTGAGGTGATTCAACTGATATACTGTCCTAGCACTGCTGAGAGTTCAGAAAAACATAAAAAACAACAGAGGAAGCATAATAAAGCAGTGAAAAACAAGTTTGGATTGGCATTTCACTTTTTAACAGCTCTCTGCTTCAGAGTGATTTATTGCAGGGTTTGTATTGATTTACAATTATTAGACAGTTATTATAATTCCCGTTGATAAAGCAATAAGGGAGTACCAAAAATATTTATTAAATATGAGAAACTCTGTAGCACTTGGGCATTAATCAAACTTGATCATTTCCAATATATGTGCTAATAAACCATTAGTGAATATTTAACCTGCAAACACAACGTAACAAGCTGATAGATTGCCTTCTCCTCCAGGAACAGAGAAGACTTCATGGGAATTTAGAATTATTTAGCTTGTGAGACAGCACAGGATTTAAGAGTGGGAAGAAATTTTACCATGTGATATTCTTTTTTAGTGTCTTCCTTAAAAAAAAGTGCTAGGACTAATATTGTTTGCTTTGTTAGCAATCCTGGGCTTTGCAAAAATCTTATTCATAAGGATGAGTCAGATACTCTATTGTATAATGTAATCAGGTGGCCTTCTTTGATTTTACTGAATAAGGCATTATAAAACTTGGGTATGAGAAGAACTGCAGGAGAAAAGCCCAGAGGAACTAAGGCTTCTCAGCACTTTGTCACAGGTGTCAGAGAAAGAAGAATTAAGGGTCAGTGTGACACTGGTGTAAGTGTCCTGATTAATCAGACACTAAATGATCCTTTGTTCAGCAAATACTGCAAAAGACTGGGCATGCTTTTCTCACCAGCTGAGCTTGTCTCTTGCTAGGCACATCTCCAGGTTAGGAGAGAGTTTTCATGCTCACCCTGTCCCTGAAAAGACATGGGGTGCTGGAAGGGAGGCTTCCTGGAAAGGAGTTAATCCATTAATGCCTCCTGCTTGACTCATTTTTCTGCTTCAACTTATTTTAATTCTTATTCTGCTGATTGTTTTCTTTCAGGAAAGGCATCTGTAGAAAGGTTATCAGCTTCTTGGAAGGACATGCTAAAGCTATGAAGCACAAACCTAGCTCACTTTTCCAAATGAAATAAGGTATATTCACCTTGAATCCTGGATTCAGTTTTGGGCCCCTTACTATAGGAAGGACACTGAGGTGCTGGAGTGTGTCCAGAGAAGGGCAACAAAGCTGGTGAAGAGTCTAGAGCACAAGTGTTGTGAGGAGCAGCTGTGGGAACTGGGGTTGTTTAGCCTGGAGAAAAGCAGGTTCAGGGGAGATCTTCTCACTCTCTACAACTCCCTCCCTGAAAGGAGGTTGGAGCAAGGTGGGTAATGGTGTCTTATCTCAAGAAAGAAGTGATAGAACAAGAGGAAACAGCCTCAAGTTGTGTCAAAGGAGGTTTACGCTGGATATTAAGAAAAATTTCTCCCCTGAAAGAAAGGGTTGTCAAGCCCTGGCACAGGCTGCCCAGGGAAGTGGAGGCACCATCCCTGGAAGAACTGAAAAGCCATGGAGGTGTGGTGCTGAGAGACATGGTTTAGTGGTGACTTGGCAGTGCTGGGTGAACAGTTGAACTCCATGATCTTAAAGGTCTTTTCCAGCCAAAATGATTTCATGATTCTATGATAAACAGCTAGAGTCAAATCCTGGCTTCATTGATTTGAATAGGAGTTTTCCCATTAGTGAAGACCAGTTTGGCCCTAAGCAAAACATTTCAGCTCTGAGTGACATGCTTATGACAAGCATTAAAAAACGGTTGCTTTTAAATTAGGAACAGGAAAAGAAGGAAATGGGCCATTACAAACCCTCTTCAGTAATGGTGGGCAATATAATGGAAAGCCAATGGTAGCAGCAAACTGCTGCTACCAGGGAAGCATAATACAGGATGTGAAACATTAAGCTTTATAGATATGGAAACTCACTACACAGAAGTTAAGAGTTATAATTACCAGAGGAAATGATAACATTATGGCAGACACTGACGACATCTGTGATGCATTTATGAGAAAGAAATTAGCAGGAATTGCAAAGGCTTCCCTTTAACTAACTTGACTAGAAGTCCCTCAAAACTTCCATTAACACCTTTTTTTAGACAGGCTGCAAAAGTTCACCATGTACTATAAATTTCTTCTGCAAAGTTTCACTCTGTGAACCATAAATATTTCCTTTAATTTAGGTTGTGTGCTAGTTACAAATTAGAATTGCCTATGTAAACAGAGCTGTTGCAGGTACTTATTTTCCATTCTATGGCATGATTATGCTTGTTGTTCCCCACCTTCCCCCCAGTTAAACCTGCCAGACTATACTGATTACTCACAGGAATGACTCTTCACAAGGATTTGTATTTCCCAACCACAATATTGATACCAAATACATTCAGTTCTTAGTAGGTATCCATGGCATGCACTGTAATGGTCCATCTGTTACTAACACCCTGCTATGCATAATGTTTAAACTGGGTGGCTTAGGGCTAAGAATGGTTATGATTGTTTATTTTTTGTTTTAACCATACCTGTCATTTGCTTAGCATTGTGAGCATGAGAGGAAGGAAAGCTGGCTGATGTGTAGGTGCTCCTGAAGCATGTACTTTAATATTATCAACACTAGTGGCACAGCAGCACATATAATAATAATATGTTAATCAAGTATAGCTACAGACTATTGGGACTGTTAGCAGAGATCTGATCTTAAAATCCTTAAAATGTTGAGATGTTCTGCTATAGTTTCCTCTCAGGACACTGCTCACAGATCTAATTGGTGATAGAAGTATAAGTTATTTGTCTTCTTATATACCACATCTAGTATCATCAGCAGCAATGGTTCCCAAGTCTATTCCCACACCATGTTTGTATCTGTGATTCCTCTTCCTATCTCACTTTGACATTCACAGACCTACTTCTGTTCTTCAGTGTAAAGATATCAAGGGGAAGAGGTCAACACCAAATATGGGGTGAAAACTTCTTACTTTATAGTAAAGTAAATACATTTATAAACCAATGCAAAGCTGAAACCGTTGGGGGTTTTTTTTGTTTTGGTTTTGTGTCTGTTTGTTGGTTTGTTTGTCTTCCCCATAACCACATATCTAGAGCTTCCATTTATGTCTCTAGATGTGCTGGGAGTGGTGGTGAGAAAAGACCTCATAGGTACATCTAGTGATTTCCTCCATGGTGGCATTTAAAAAAAAAAAGAAACTAAAAAGTTAATCCAAAGTGGTAAATTTTAGACAGAAATGTCATTCATCCTCAACATTTTTACAGGTTCCAGGTGGAAGTTCTATGGCCTCAATGTTTCAGCAATATCTGGAGATAGGACAAGCCCAACAAAGGTGCAGGAATTATCCCAATCCTTCCTTTGTGTTGCCAGTAGAATATGCAGCTGGCAATTCCCAAAGCCTCTCTCTAGCACTTCTCTGTTGGATTCACATAACATGTGAAAGAAATTATTTTTCTCTTTGATTACTGCAGTAAAATAAAAATCACTGAAAAAAACAACATCTCCAAACTTACACTGCAGCTACATGAATATCCATCTCCCTAAAAGAGCACAACTAAGGCAGCTGCAGTTGTTATTCTTTGTTACAGCACTTCATTATTACAATTCCATTTGGAGACCCTTAAATTATGAAAGTATAAAAGAGCAAGGCAGCAAACAACTTCATTGACTGATATTGGGGATTGCCCTGACCCAGGTGCAGAACCCTGCACTTCAGCTAGTATCTTAACTAATTGTACATATATAAATACTTATAAATACACATTTTTATGGCTATTTAGGTACTTACATTTTTCAGAAGCAATTCAGATTTAAACAGCTAAATGCCTTACAGAAGCTTGCAGATCCCTTTTAAGTTCTGATGCTGCCTTTTTTTATTTCCTTCTTTAAATTTCTGAGCCAACAAGAAACATCTGTGTCAGTGGCTTTACTTTCAGCACTGCCAATTACATGCTGTTCTAATTGGAGTCAATGAGAGGTGTGGGCTTTTACTTCCCTTGTAAAAAAAACCCAAACCCCAAACATTCTCAAATGAAACAGGGCATCCTTCTCACTTGATTCAGCACATCATAGGTGCAGGGTGGTGAAGATGTGAACATACTTTTCAAAGGCCTGAGAATGAGGAAACCAGGGGAAGCTGCTTTTGTGCATTAAGAGCAGTGCTACAGCCATTTGATCACTCCAGTTTTACAGCAGGACTAAGGTGGAACAAGTACTTGTTGACCCAGAGAGCATGTTGACCTCCCAAACAGTACAGGCTTGTCTATGCAAGACCATAACTACAAATAAAAGCCTTTACAGGACTCAAGATAACCTCAGCTCACATTTGCATTGTTATAAATAATAATGCAGCAACTTGGTAAATAGCAACAACTTTGTAATCAATGTGACATTTTCAACACAAGACATTTGAGGTCAGGATCTCCATATCCCCTCTTCTACACTTATAATTTCCCTTTCTCCTCCCCCAGCTACTATTGCTGCTGCTAGACTTGGCTGGCTCCAGACCACACTGAATTAGAACATTTTTCTCTTTGCACTGAACAACAAATTCAAAAAAGAACCTTGTGGATCACAGATAAAAAGGCAGCAAGGGGATTTATATCAGCTCTGATTCTGAGATTGGAAAGGCTTGTTTGTAGCAAAGGGAAACTAATGGGTCTTATTGAGTAGAACAATGTTCACCTCTGCTTTCTCACCCCTGCTACCCAGCAAATAGGACTGCAGTTACATATTTGTCTGGGGAAGGATAATGAAGAAACTGTGATTAGGAAACAAAGAGCTTGTTACAAGTCAAAGATTAGCCCATGTTGTCGCCTAGACATCTCCCTGCAAGCAGTATAGTCAGCAGAGCATAAAACTACCTTTTACTCTTCAAGCTGCATTCAAATACAACAGCAGAAAAGTACACAGCTTTTAACAAGACAGCAGAATAACTTTGTTTTCTTATTTGGCTGGAAGATTAACTTACCCACAGCCACAGTTTGCCAGATATTCAATACAGAAGCAGATTCCTCCCTAGAGCTTTTTGTTGCATCCAAACCCAATGGATTGCTTTGGGTTTGGGAGACAATTCTCATTCCCCCAAGCTGAGGGGTTTGTACACCAGATGCCTAGTCTGGAGATTGCTCTTTAACTTGAGAAATATTTTGAAACAAGTTACTGATGGAGGAAGAAGGTCTGACTTGGGTTGTAAATGCCATAAATATAAGTAGTACATCCTGCTAAGATTTGTCACAGAGTATCAGTAGAAGAGAGTATGTGATAAAATATCACTCAGAATTGCAGTGTTATTGATTCTGTATGGGTTTGGGATGGCTTCTACTTAATTACTCAGAAAAAAAAACAACAGAAAAGAACAAGAAAAGTGCTGATTCCCATTAGAAACACAGAACAAAGTTATTTAATGAGCCACCATAAAACAAAAAAGTTCAGCTGGCATTATGCAGAAAAACTCAAAGACCTTTTTCAAGATGATAGTTTTAAAAAAGGGACCTACTTCAGAAGTTATAACAACATTACCTCACAGTCCAGCTGTTTACATTGTACTTGCAGCTTCTTTGAAATGATGCCAAAACAAAGTGAATTTGAATATTATCTGCAGAGAAGTCCTCTATGGAATAATCACCAGAATGCTTTTCATTATAACACAATTATATCATCAGCTTCTAATGATCAGAATACAGAGCAGCTGATTATTTTCATAATGCAATTACTCCATAACATTTGAGAAAACTCAGCTGCATGCAAACAGCTCTCTCCAAATCCCTCATTTGTCTGAGTAATCACAGGATGGGAGCTCCTCTCTCCTACCCCCTTCTGAATGTTCACCTGCTCTCACTGTGCTTCCAAGCTAACTTGGGTCATTACAGTAATGAACACTCAGGAGGAAGATGAGTTGTTTCTCAGAAGGTACAGACTGATCCTACCAGGCAGCTTTTCAAAGTGAGGCAAATGCAATTTGGCCCTTGCCATTTTTGATGTGTGCAAACCCCAAGGTATGCATATAAATCAGGTATTTGTGCATGGCTTTTAGGAGCTTACAAATGCAAAGAGCTGACATGATGCTCCATTGTACACACACCCAAGGACTTGATGTGTCTGGTGGGTATTTTTAAATACAGACATCTCCAAATAGCTGACTTTAACCCTCTGGTCCTCATTGTCTACAGGAATCTCCAAGGCTTTTGCTAATAACTGCTGTCTTTCATGTATATTTTAAAATAACTGTAATCCTAGTGGAACTAATCACAGAAGAAAATATAAAAGGCTGCAGTATTTGATTGTTCAGCAGGATCATTTGTATGTAGAGGCTGGAATAAAAATAATTAGCACTGATAGGGACTTTCAACAGAAGATCTGAAACCTTATTTGTAAAAAATGAATCAGTTTTACATTTAGTCTGTTGCTTTTGCAAACTTGACTTGAAGACACATAGAATCATAAAATCATGGCATGGTTTGGTTTGGAAGGAACTTTTCAAGGTCATCTAGTCCAACCTCCCTCCATCAGCAGGGACATCTGCAACTAGAGCAGGTTGCTCAGAGCTCCAAACAACCTGAATAATTCCAGGGATGAGACATCTCCCACCTCTCTGGGCAACCTGGGACAGTGTTTTACCATCCTCAATGTAAACAATTTCTTCCTTCTATCTAGTCTAAATCTCCTTCTTTTAGTTTAAAACCTCACCCCTTGTCCTGTCACAACAGGTCCTGCTAACACATGGGCCATTATCCTGTTTCACTATTGAAGCTTCTTATTTTTGAAGGTGGATTGCTAAAGCTCACAGTTAAAGTAAAATGAGAGGACCAAGAATAGGGCTACATCTGCAGACTCCTAACCCCTCTCCCAGATAGATAACCACATTACCTCCAAGGATCAATAACATTCTTTGAGGGTGAGAGTTTATGAAAGGAAAGATTTCAGGCAAGTCTACTGAAGCTGAGACATAATAAGCACAATATTTACTTGAAAGGGAATGTGACTTAAATGCACAGATGAGAAACAGATTTATGAGATTTTAAGAAGAAAATTATTGAAACAATTATAATGGTAATAGCAATGCTATTAGAGATAAGGCTCCTGTTGTAAATGCCTGTGTCATTTTGGGTGAACTATTTATTCATTTAATTTCCTCAGACTGCAAGCATGCAGATTAGCAGCTTTCCTCAAAACAGTTTCTTTGCAAAGTAGAAAGGAGAGAAATTTGTAAAATTGCACCTACTTAGACTTCAAATCTAATTACATTTACAGAATCCCTTCTGCCTAACATTTTATTTCATACTGGTGCAAGTCTCCTATACACACCTGGATTTCTCTACAGCTGTTAGAAACTCTGCATTTTAATTTGGTTAGGTTAGTGATGAGCAGCACTTCTGGGCTAGGTGTTTTAATAGAACCTTACACTGGATGCTTTGTTGCCATTTCCCTGTTTAAGAAAGAAAAGAAGCCAGTGATAAATATTCCTGCCTAGGTTTTATTCTGAGAAGAATGGCCCTCACTTAGGGAAAATGATTTGTTTTAAAACAGCTTCCACCTCCTCCCTGAACCTTACTGAAGACAAAACAAAAAAACAAGCCCAACCAACCAACCAAAAACACCACCAAAAAGTCCCCACTTGTCAGTGTCTAGTTGAGATTTCCTCTACATCCCACAAAATCCCCTCAAAATGTGACACATCATTCTGCCCAGTGGGGGACATCACATCAGGAGCATAAAACCAAGTGAACAGCATGTTTTATCTGCTGCTTGAGTCCCAATTCAATGCATTAAGCTAGTTGAATTGACTCTTTATGCAATTCAGTTACAGACTTGAAGAACTCCTGTGAAATGGTTCACCTAAAGCCAATGCAATTGTGAAAATATGGCAAAAGCAAAGAAAAAATTGAAAGCCAAATGGATTTCAGAGGGAGCTTTGGTCTGTGCTGTAGCAGGATGTGTGCATCCTTGCTGGGTGGCTTTTAATGGGTTATTAGGATGCAGGAAAGCATTTTAGGGAGCCTTAGTTAAAGCTGGGGATGCTTATGACTTGCTGGGTTTCAGGCAGACATTGTGACCCCTGGGTATGGAAAACACATCCTGTTGAATCTATAGGACACAAATATCTTCCTCAACCTGGAGCCAGGCTGCCTCTCACCAAGCAGCAGGCAAGAAGCTGCCTTTTCCCTCCAGGCACTGGCAAGCAGATTTGGTAAATATAGAAACAAAATTCTTCAGGGTTCTCCTTGGGATTCTCCTTCTCAACTGCTTTTATTCCTAGCAGCTCTGGGAAGTTGTTAGTTGAATGCCTTCCCATTTTCTTCAGCACTTTAAATCCAGCCATGTTCAGTTAGTCATTTTTAACACTGTTTTTTAAACACATTGTCATCAAAGAGTGCCTGAATTTGTAACAGGAAACCTACATTTGCAGCAAAAAAAGTCATTTAGAAAATAATTTTGAAAAAGTCTACATAAAAACCAAAAAAACCCAACCTGTTTATGAATAGTTTGAAGGACACAAAGTTTTCATACCATTTAAGGGAATGGAAAAGTCCTTTGGATCTTCCCAAAAAAGCATGGGAAATGTCTTGATGTAACTTCACATCCTACAAGAGAGGCCAACATGCAGTAACAAAAGAGTATCTGTGTCCTTCATGAAGTGTTGTAGGTGCATGTTGCTTAATAAAACATGTGTACAAGGGAAGCAGAACCCTGCACAAATCTTTCTTCTCACTCAAGTGGACCTTTGCCACTGCTTTCAAAGGCAGCATATTATCTCTTTTCTAGAGAAAGCCCAGCAAACCCAGAAAAATAGGTCATCCTGTTCAAAACAACTATGATGTGATGCTTCTGGGTTATTTTGGTAGACTGTGATTAATTTTAATTAATTTAATTTAGCTTGTTTTAATAATTGCATAACTCCTATCCGGATGCCCCTGCCAGATGGCTCAACCAGCCTGAAAACAGGAAGATGCTGTAGTTGTGGCAGGGTAATAAAGTTTATTTACTACAACTTTGACTGCCTCTGATGCTCATCAGAGCTCTGCAATAGTGTGCTTTACAGTATGTTGCTTCAGTGCATTTCACTTCTATCCACACAATCTTCTCCCTCTCCAAAACTGAGTAAATTTGGGGTTTTTTTTAAAGCACTTTTGTTCTTCTTGGGAGTACCCTACCAGCTCTCCCAGTTCTGGGTTCTGCTTTCACAGCAAGTCTTTGGTGTTACTTCAGGGTAAAACCAGTGACAGGCTCAATTCCTGGACAAGTAGTTGCCTGGATGTTCCCTCTTGTAACACTTGGACTAAAATATCTTCAGGTTGTTAATTTCCTGATTCAGAATTGTGGAAATCCTCTGCTTCTAAGTCATTACAAAAAACATCTTTCATTTTTAGAGCTGGAAAATCAGGAACTTTCTGCTTCTGACTGAGCAGCATTTCCTTTGGCTTATTTCTGCTTATTTAATTTACATTTGCACACAGGAGGAGCAAAAGTCATTTTTAACCTCAGATTTAACATCACTGATTTCCAGTGTTCCTCCTCTCAGACCTGCTACTGTGAATCTCATTTGGCCATGTACACCCCAAAAATTCATCCCAAAGCTCTGACATGATTTTTTTCAGACTGAGCAATGATATAAGAAAAGTAAAAATATTACCAAGTCAGCTTGTTTGATTGTTGAAACAGCTAAATTTTGGAGCAATTTTGGTGCAAACAGGTTAGTTTCTCTTCATTGCTGCTGCTTTGCAGTTCCTACAACTAGACATCATCTGCCCTGGCAGGTTGCTAACCCACCTGGATGCCCTTAGGCAGAGGGAGGAAGGACATCTGCCAAGTGCACTCCTCTGCCAGGCTTAATTATTGTGCAGATTGCCAATGGCTCTGGTCTTGAAGGAAGTCATATATCCATTCTTTGCAGGCAACATAGACATACCTGCAACTCCTGCCCTCAAAGAGGTCATGAGCAGAACCCTTGAGAGCTGGAACAGAACCAGGAGCTCAGCACTCTGAACAAAATGCTGACTCTGTCAAGCCATGCACAAAAAATATAGATTTTTCTAGAAAAATCAAATGCTGCTGCTGGCTTGCTATACTAATGGAGAGAGAGTTCTAAATACACATTTTGGAGTGTGTGGCTGCAAAACTTTTATTTATATAGCAGAAATCCATCACTATGGACTTATTTGGGGCAGTTGATGCTGTCACACCCATCTGCATTGTGCTACCAGAGATCCAAGTGCTTTTGCCAAACACACATCAACAGGTCCTGCAGGAGCATCCTTTTTCCTCCCCACTTCTGTAGGTGACAGTATTTTACTGAAAGGGATAATGTTTATGAAGCTGTTTAAGTAATGGCTCCAGTTTTTCTTGCTGAAGGCAACCAGCCACTTTCCTGAGGAGACAGGAAATCGATTGATTTGAGGAGAGAATTCATTAGCATGAACCAAAACTTATTTTCTCTGAAATCAGATCAGTAGGAAATTTGCTATGCATGATCAAGGGCCCACATTCTAATTACAATTAATCACTTATCTGGTGCATTTGGCTGCTCTTTTCCTGTTCACAAGTGATTTGCAAATCACTCTGATTTTCTTGCATGCTTATTTCTTGTTTGTAATTGTTCAACAACTAATTTAAGAAGCACATTTTGGCTCATGATCTGTTCATGTACTATTTATTTGGATTTCAGGGGCTTTTTTTTGCTGTTTCTGAACAAGGCATGTTGCTCTTCTTCCTTTGAAATGATGTCTGAAGTTTTCAAAGTGGGGATGATTCAAGAAGAAATGAATATAATTCATTTAGAACACTCATCTTGTTTGGTTTCTTCACCAAACAAAATGTATTCGGGTTTTCTCTTTTCCTTCCCAAGTGTCTAGGAAAAGTCATGGGGAAAAGAAAGATGGGGAAAAGAAAGATGGGGAAAAATAAATCAGACAATAGACAAAAACACTGCTGTGTCTGGTTTTTTTTCTGCTTTAAAAACCAGTAACTGGGCAAAGCAGGAAATAGAACTCCTCAAGAAGAGTGAAAAAAAGGAAGAAAATCAGTGATATAATGGGGTAATGAATGACAAATAAGAATATAACCCTGTGCACATAAGAATGTAGGCACAGAACAGCTGTTCTTTGGGCATATACCTGATTATGGTGTTTTTAGCAATGAAAAAGGCTTGGCTGAACTGAACAACCATTCTGACTCTAAATGAATGTTTCTAAATGTTGATTTTACAGCAGTTAGGCAGCTCTAGACTCCTTCTTGGACATGGATAAATTAGGATATTATCCAATGCACATTGAATGTCAATGGAGACATTCCCCTTGATGTGAATGGACAAGGAAGGAAATCATGAAATGTGAAATCAGAAAAATCAGCTGTCTGGGGAGCAACTGTCAGGGCAATTAAAGCCAGTCCATGGGTGGGCTCTAGGTTATCTATTCAGAAGCCTCAATTTTGTAAACACAACTCTGGAGAGGTGTGAGTGCTGAGGGGGTGTGGGGGGTGCCTGTCATTTCATATATCACCTTCACTCTTGGAGTTCTCCCAGCTTTTATTTAAGTCATTCAGGCAAATTTACAAATGAACTTTCCAAACATCCTAGATCAGACACCCCATTTAATTTATCTTTATGGTGTCCCAGGCTGATTAATTATCTTCTCTAACTGTTATGTGTATCTCAGACTTCTGTGTTACTGAATTTTTAGTGTTACCTCTTTGTTCCTTGAGAGTGCACCTGCTTCTAATTATATGCAGATGATATACAATTATCTCTTTAGAAGGATTCAAATGATAATATTTCCCTGAATTTTAGTGCTGCCTTTCTGACATAAAGCTCTGCTTTAGTACAGGTATTAACAAAGCTAAACTCAATTAATCATATACCTGGAAACCTCAGTGTAGGCATTGCAGATGAAAAACCTTGAGAGCTGGAGCCTCTTAATTATGAGTTGGGCAAGTATCAGGGAAGACTGCATGAATATTTTAATTTGAAGTGCTTTTATATCACTATTAAAATGAGTATTTTCAATAATTTCCATTCTCACAGGTAACTGTACCAGCAGAATTTTGGGAATCAGCTTAGAAATAAGGAACAGCCTCATTACAAACATAATTCTGTGATTTCCAGTCATCTAAAAAGTGATTTTAAGCCTATGAAATGATGTCTTTGAGCATCACTGAGTCTTTGAATACAGAACTATCACAATCAAATGTTGCCTAATGAGCCACCGAAAATATTCATCCATGGATACAAATGTTTTTCAAAGAAATCAAAATATGGATAATTTAAGAAACAGAAACAGGTAGAATTCAGATTTCTTTTTCTTACTTATTTTTTATGATCACTTTAGTAGATACCTAAATATTTTCTGCATGTTGGTGGCATGCATGGAACTAGGGCACGTCAAAATGCATGTGTGTACAGAAGCATTTGCTCACTGCATTCTCTCTTACTGCTGCTACTTTCAAAGCAGACATGCATCAATCCTAAAAATATCTCCTAAAAATCATTCTCTCCTCCTGCCAGGTGTCTTCATCTCTATGCTGCCAGATCTGCAGGCATGTTGCCAGGATGATATGTCAGGCCAGGAAATGCTGCATCTCCACTAGCTGTCTCGGTCTCGACGAGCAGAGATTAACGCGTGCTTCAAGTCAGTTTTTGATTTACAGAAACCATTTGGGAGTGACATGATTAAAGATGGCAGTGCAGCCAAAACTGCAGATAAGGTTTTGTTAGTTAATGGCTCTGCAGTACCCTTAGTAACAATAAATGAATAATGTTAAGAGCATATGTAGATTGGCAAAAGGCATCCATTCCTGGTACAGAACAACAGTGTTACTGACAAAATAAAACTAAGAGCTGCACTGGTGTGGGCATCGTGTATTTATACCTTATCTATTAGCTAACACAGGAAGATAATTGTCTTTCCTGGCTCCCTTTGATGTGAAACAGAGATTCCTCTCCTACATTTGAATCAAACAAGTACATTTTTATCTACAAGGTTTCACAGCTCACACAGACACCACAGGAATGATGCTGAAATTCTGGGTGAGGGTCTCGTCTTCAAGGGGAAGGTGGTTGATGGCATGAGGTGCAACAGCCATAGCTTAGTGGAGCACTGATAGCTGATTTTGTACTGTATGTGACATTAGTGCTTATGATTTATTCTGTTTAGCTGGGAAAGACATGCAGAGGCCTGTGCTTTAAGAGGGTCTGGCTCAAATGAAGAGGGAAATGGTTGGTTCATTAAATGGTGGCTTACATAATGTCATACCTATTGGTAAAAATGCTTGCAAACCTCTGGGCTGAGTGATCACTAAATGATACTTTTCACATCTGCCCTTCCATTATAGTCTCTGTCTATCTTTCCTACTTATCAGAGAGTGCAAAAGAGACTTTGGAGCCATTTATCATCCTTTCCAGTGGAACATGATTGACCTTGTCTTTGCAGAAAACTTCTTTTGACCCATCCACTTGAAAGAAAAAAAACGTGTCCAGTCAGTTTAGAATGGTTGAAAACAGAGGGAGAAGTACAACGATACTGATGAAATGGATATTGGAATACATAGGCTGCATTTTAATTCAGTCATGATGTGGTTTGCATCTAATAAAATTCCTCTCAGGAAATTTCTTAAGCTGAACTCTTCAAAGTAAATCACAACATCACTGTACACCACACAGCCACTTTCCATAATCACAGTGTGTGAGATAAAGTAAAATTGCAGTGAGGCATGCAACTACAGGACAATTGTGAACAATCCCACGAAGAATGAGTGGAGAAATACAATTAGTGCTCCACTTTTTAGGAAGAATCAGTCAGGATGCATTGTCATTGTTCAGAATAAGAAATGGCAGCCAGAATTTCAGCCTTCAGCTCCATCTGCTGCCCTGCTACCATCCCTTTAGAGGTGATGGTTTTTTCTAATGAAAAAAAAATATAGTTCCACTTCTGTTGTGGCTTTTAGTGATGATCTGTGGCCAGTGCTGCATTGCCAAGTAATGCGGTACTTGAAGAAGAGATCTACAGGGTGAAAGCTGCTTGGCAAAAAAGGACCTGAGGATTTTGGTTGACAACCAGCTGAATATTGAGCCAGTGGTGTGCCCAGGTGGCCAAGAAGGTAAACAGCATCCTGGCTTGTATCAGCACTAGAATGGCCAGCAGGACCAGGGAGGTGATTGTCCATCTGTACTGGGCACTGGCAAGGCTGCACCTAGAGTATTGTTCAGTTTTGGGCTCCTCACTCCAAGAAGGACATTGAGGTGCTGGAGTGTGTCCAGAGAAGGGCAAGGAAGGTGGTGAAGGCTCTAGAGCACAAGTGTTGTGAGGAGCAGCTGAGGGAACCGGGGTTGTTTAGTCTGGAGAAGAGGAGGCTCAGGGGAGACCTTCTCACTCTCTACAACTCCCTGAAAAGACGTGGCAATAAGGTAGGGGTTGATCTCTTCTCCCAAGTAACAAGTGACAGGATAAGAGGAAATAGCTTCAAATTGCACCAGGGGGTGTTCAGATTGGATATTAGGAAGAATTTCTTTACTGAGAGGGCTGTCAGGCATTGGCACAAGCTGCTCAGGCATGTGGTGGAATCACCATCCCTGAAAGTGTTCAAAAAGCATGTAGATGTGGTGCCTGGGGACATGGTTTAGTGATGGGCATGGTAGTGTTAGGTGGATGATTGGACTTGATGATCTCAGAGGTCTTTTCCAACCATAATTATTCTCTGATTCTATTAAATATTCAATGCTGAGCATCCAGTGTCCACACTGTATATGTTTTCAGTGTTTTCATGCTGGGGTTACACTAAGTCCTCCAAACCTAATGTGCAGCAGCTGGTCCAAAGCCAGCCCATGATGTGAACTAACACGTGCTGAGTGGACACAGCTCAACTCCAAATCAAGTGATTATCCAAACTAGACATGCAACCTCCTTGGGCCTGACCTGAGGGGATAAGCTGATACTCTCCACAGATTATGGAGCATTCCATCAGGTGGTGATGCTTAAATGATGTACAAAGCATGCTTTTGGATTCTGTAAACTGTGGGTGAATTCCACTCTGGTGATCTGAGAAGAAGGCACAAGTTTTAATACTGAGTTTTACACTGTAAGATGATTTTCAATAAAACCACTTCAAAGAAGAAACAGCTTTAAAATACTTCTTAAATTAAGCTCTTCTTCCTTCTCCCCAGACTTATTGCAGTCTTATTTACTTTGTAGTTAGGGATCCACTTACAGAATGGGTTGCCTCAGACAGGCTCTGTTGAAATTATATTAGCTTATTGCTTGTGGCATGTGATGAGACTTAAGACAACTTTTATAGGAAGAAAATATCTGCTGCAGTTGCTGATATTCTCAACTGTATGATCTGAATTTCCTCAGATTCAGGGATCAAAACACAGAGGGAAAAGAATATTGGAATTGCAGACTCATTTAGAAATTGTATAACAGCAAAAAATGCATGATCAGAAAAAGACCCTTATCTGCTAGTGGTTTGGGTGCAGGCAAAGGAAGCAAACAGAAGCTGAATACAATTTTTTTTTTATTCCAGTGAAACTGCATAGGCAAAAGGAACCAAGAAGACACAGAACCTTCCCATCCTCACCCCAGGGATCACTCCTCACCTTGATGGGAAGGGCTGAATCCTGTTTCTTGCAAGGAAAGGAATGTCACTGCCTCCTTTCTGGGTAGTTTGAATTGATTGCAACTGGGGCTGCTGGCTTATGTCAGTTTTATTGACATTGAAATGAGATTTCTTTCCACTAGACACTGTGGGAAATAGGCAGAGAGGCCTGTGGGAGTACAGTCAGACTCCAGAAAAAGAAATGAAAACAACATCACAGTTATTTATAGGGAAGGTCCTGATTAGGCTGGAGTCATGAGTTGGACTGAATCACTTTCTTGGATTTTTTTTTTAACATCTTTCCTTAAGTTTCTACTGCCTCATGTCCAGTTATTTCCATCTGTGACAGATGGTGAAGATGTTTGTTTTGTCCCTGGACAATTTACTGTATTAACATGCAGACATTTTACAGTCTGTTTAAACACTGAGAGGGTGGGCAGGGGAGAAGAGGGCTGCTGTTCCTCTTCTGATGGCAGCTGAACAAGTCCAAGCTGAAGAATTAGGATGAAACTGTGGTGGAAAGAGATTAAACTCTCTTCTTGATCCTCTCTTGCCATGGAAGACACTCACAGCATTGTCTGATACCTTGCAAAATGACAATGCTGCCAAGGCTGCCCCAGAACCAAGAGCTGAGGGGAAAAAATGGGCTTGTTGCTTTAAGGTGAGCTTTTATAATAAAATAATTCTTCACAGGGAAAAGAAAAAATCATGAGGAACAGAAGAAGCCACTACAACTTCCAACCTTTTGATATTGCAATCTGTAGTACTACATACTCCCAGGGACCCTTAAACATTCAGATTATTGGCTTTATGCTGCTTCTTGTCAAAGTGGCTGTGCACAACTCAGCTTTCATTAAAAGCAGAATTTCTTTCATCATGAGCTTTTTAACACTTTAACTTTGATTTTGGAAATCTTTCAATGCAATCAGCACAGAACCCATTTTTATGAAGGCTTTCTTATTACTAATTCTTCTTTGTATTCTTCTTTGTTGCAATGGTTATGTATCTCAAAAAACCAGCATGGTGAATGCTCTGCTGCCACTAGCTGGGATTGTGTTTTAGGCAGGAATAGTTAGCAGGAAGGACTTCATTCCAGGAAGAAAATAAATAAATTCCCACATGCATTTCAATGCCTGCCAGAAGTCCTCTTTGTATTTACAACTGAATGACCTGAATTACCTTTTTTACATATATGGATGAGCCAAGACTCTGTAGGTAACCAAAAGACCACTGCTCAATTTTAGATGCTGATCTCTGCTGTAGAATAGCAAGGAGTCCAGAATTGTGTTTACTGGAAAATTCAGGTTTCAAAATATCTTTTCCAGGCTGATGCAGAAGAGAACTAAAGTTTTGTCAATGTGTTTTTTATTACACATACAAAACAACCCTTGGTCTTCCCTCAAATGCACACTGACAGCCTGGTGTCTACAGCCCTGCTCTAAGCTGTGGGATGACTGGCTTCAAATTCCTCTCTGCTCAGAGGGGATAGAAAGAAGTGATCCTGAGCATTCACCTTCTCAGAGTCTCCTGAATGATTCTGGTTTTATCCTGTTTGGGCATTGTCTTGGGGAATACTAAGAAAAATGAGGTTTGAGTGGGGTTAAGTTTTTCAGTAAAGCAGAATCACTCCTTGGGAAGATTTGCATTTGCACAAGTGACTTCAAGCCTTGTGTAGATGTGTGTGTGCAGGTGCCACTTTTTTCTTCCCCTTTGTGCACATCCCTCCTTGGATGGAGGTGGCAGTGGGACAAACTGCTCCCCAGCAAGGCTCACTAACAACTACAGCCCTTATGCCTTCATAGGATGTGTATCTGAGTTTGAGAAATCCTCATTAAAACTTCAGGCATCCACCCCATCACTGTTATTGCCTCCAAATTCCCCAGCCAGCTCCCTTCTGACAAGATTTGATATCATGTAATGCAAAATGCATATTCATCCTTTTTGGAACTCTTTTATTATGGCATATTATCTCCTTGTCATCAGGCCACACTCTGAAACCAATGAGGTTGTAGCTGTTTGGGGCATGCATCACCTACATTTTATAAAGTGCCTTCCACCTACCAAAGATGTGCTGCTTCACAGCTTGGGGCTCTAAGTTGCCAGAGTTAAAGTGCATCTTGGAAGAGTAAATTAGTTTTTTAGCTTTACATTGAAGGAAAGTCATAGCTGGGGTTAGAGATGAAATAATAAATCTGCTTTCTGGAACAAATAGCAGCTCTCATGGTTTCCAGCAATAAAATCAGGAAGAAAGGCTGAAAGACATGAACATTTAAACAAACCAGCTGAAGATCTTAAAGCAGAAATAACAGTGGGAGCTCTGAAAACTGTTGCCAACTTTCCAAGAAAGGCTCCTTTGTTTGTTGGGGTTGTTTTTGTACAGGAAGGAGGTAAGAGGAGAGAAAGGATTTTAAATATGGGCTTTCCAACCAGATGGGTAGAGGTAGGAGACTATGCTTTCATACTGGTTGCATGCAGAGAAAGTTATTTTAAAATTTTAAAGGGGAAACTCTTAAAAAATAAACAGGGGGCAGAAAACCAGAGAGTAATGATAACATAATAGGAGAACCTGTGAAATAGGAAGCTTTTGGGAAGAGTAAACAAACAAAAACATATCACTGGTAGATGGTTACCATAAAAGAAGTTCAGGAAAAGGACATTGCCCAAGTCTTTTATTCATATTTTCTCTACTTCTTAGTGTCCAGAGGTTTAACCACATCCACAGATGTGTCTGCATTTCATTTTTGGGCAACATGAGGTTTTTTTCCTGGAGTTTGTGCTTTATAACCCACAGTGTATTTCCTTCCTCCACACACCTGTGGTAGCCAAAAGGCCAAATACAACCTTCTCTGTTGGATATAGACCTGCCTTCCTAAGTCAAACGTTTGAGGAATAAGCATAATTATGTTGGAGGTTCTTTCTTTGTCTCTCTTTCTTTCTTTATTTCATTTAAGAGCCTTTTGTAAGCCTATGGCAAGCTTTAATCCAACAGAGCTTCAACAAAGACAGCTCTGCTAGAGACAAGGCCAACCACATAACTAAAAACACTCAATAAATACATATTTTGCATATCTAATGTATTCTTTTCTATCTTTGCACCTAATTTGGAAGCTGAGCAAAGCAACTCAGACTCCACTGTAATATTTCATTAATGTCAGTGGAGTGACACCACTCTTTTGGTGTGCTCTGTTATTTAATACTCAGCCACAGACTCCACTGACAAATGGCAGCATTCTTTCTAGAAGAGCCACTCTTCATATTCAGAATTCATATGGCCATTTAATTATTAATTGTGCTTTAATTGGCTGTCATAAATTCATTTGTCCTTTTATCCACAACACTGATTCTCTGGAATTGTTATGACTGCCTGCAAGCACAAGTTTGGCTTCAATGCAGAGATGTTAGGACAGTGTTGCTGTTAGAGATGAGGTGACTGAAGGAAGTCGAGTGTGGTCATAGGGGGAGGATGGAGAATTTGCAGCTTTCCAGCATTCCAGAGCATCACTAGTTCAGACCAGAGAAGAGCTAGCTATAGAGCAGACAGTCAGAATAGTCACTGCAGTCTACACAAACTGATGTTGCTGTGAATGAAAATCAACAGAAAATAAAGGGGAACAAAAAATAACAAAGGAGTTAAAAGGTATTGCCTGTAAAATAGATGGGTCAAGTTAAGTGACAGGTCAGGTAAACTGTGTGGTTGCTGTGCTTAGCTGAACTCTCAGCTTGAGCCATAAATCTGAGATAGCTTAATGCAATGTGATACCAGTAAATAATAGAAATCTGTCAGGTAATGCTTTATAAAGTCACATATTTTCTGAGTGCATGATGACAGCACACAGGAGTCAATGGGCAGAGCTCTTCAGAAAATGATCCAGAAAGAGACTAGCTGTGCTGGGAATCCAGATTCAAAGCCTAGCAAAGTCTCACATCCCTTCCTGTCCCTCCTGTACATCACAAGACACAAACTCCTCCAGAAAACACCCTGTGATGAATACAGATATGTGCACAAAATGCCAACAGCCACACAACTGTATGGAGGCACACCAAAAGAAATCTTCTTAGCTCTAATGTATAGCTACATACAGATAAAATCTCTAAAAGAAAATAATTGTTCTCTGATTTCTCTAGTAAGTTTTCCACTGGAAAATGCATGCAATGAACAAAATAACATGTCCCAGGCTGGTACTAGGATCAGCTGCTGACTCTTGTATGAGCAAGTTGGCAGCAGATTTGATCCAGGTCAGTAGTTAGAGCAAGAACATCCAACTGAATTACATAACTTGGCAAACTCCTTCCTTCACCAATCTCCTGCATATTCAATGTACCTTATTCCTAGCAACTTGAAAGTACAGCTTTGAGAGAAGTTTTAGCTTGAACTTTGGATTTTCTATATCCTGCTCTGAAATAACCTCAGCTTCCTATCACCACTTCCTACATGTTCACTTGGAAGAAGCTGCTTTTGTACACTGCAGTCTTTGCTTGCATGGATCCAACCAAGCTGGGGCCAGAGCATACCTGGCTCTGTTTGCAAGGCAACCTTCCTGTCACACTGTGCTGCTGCAGACATTGCTCTCCATCTCCAGGGAAGCCAGCAGGGACAAACACTTTCATTCCTCAGCAGCTTTCCAACCAGACTGCCCAGGAAGGATGGGGAACCTTTCTCTAGAGCAAGTAATTAGGATTGTCACATTCTTTCACCACTGTTGCTCCCAACCTGTTGTGTTACCTGGGGGTGAGGGATTTTCTTCTCTGACTCTTTGGCATTTCTAATTTTTGACTGGCTCAGCAGATATGACTTCCTCTCCTCCCCCCCTTTTATTACACTTAATAATAATATTGCACTTTAAAAAAATTAAAACCACAGATTTTAAAACATTCTGAAGTTTTCTACTACTGCTTCTTGTAAAATGAAAAAGCAAGGAAAGTAATAAACACTTTAATGTCTGCCCTGCTCATCTTTACAAAGCATCCATGGTACCCTAAGGGAATGAACAGATCTAAATGGCAGGAGAATTTAAAGAATGAAAGTCCATCCTGCTACAGGACTTCTCTCTCTTGCAACAAGACATAGTGAAAAAAGTTCTCCATTTTTTGATGCATCTCTGTGTGTTGGGTGTGGGGGAAAGTTGTTTTTAATTTAATCTTTAAATAAGAGGGTTGGAGTTCTGGTTCCCAAGACAGTGTGTGAGGCAGCATCTTCCTCCAGCCCACCCACTCACCCACCTGCCTAGCACCCTGCTATGCACTCCAATAAACACCACTCACCACTTTCACACCTCAAAGTGTCAAGAGGCTTCTCTCTTGGCAATGGCAGAGCAAGCAATTTATTCCTGAGTGACAGGAAGACAGAAAATCTTCACAGAAGCACAAATAAAGCAGCAGCAGCAAGGAATCTCCCTTTGATGCTAATCTATTGTTCCATTCCCATGAGGAAAGCAAGAGATGTCAGACAGCCCAAATCTCCTATTTGTGGCTTACAGTCTGACCTTGATTCTCCACACAGAGGATGGAGATGACCCTCACATCAAGGGGATGCAAAGAGAATTAATTAGTGCTCCAAAGGTGCTTGCAGGAGTGCCAAATATTTGAAGTAATAAAAAAATGAATACAATATTGCCAAAATTCTGGTGGGGTAGTGAATTCAGTGAAATTGTTAACATCTATTGCTGTTCTCATCCAGTCTTTTCAATGCAATTCAATATTGCATTGCATGTGTGGGAATCCATTTTCACATGGCCCCACTAATTATAACTGCCTCAATTTTAAGACACCCATTGCCTTTACTGGATGGTGGATGTCTGCATACTTCACTGATTCCAACCAAACTGGTTTTCACTGAGCACCTCTGGAACCTGGTAGCCTGGTCAGTGTTTCATGGCATCCAGAACCATGAGGATTTCTCCAGATTTTTTTCCCCAGATTTAGTGATTCAGTCAAGGAAACACATACAAGTGCTGCTATTTTAAAGCATGAAAAAGAATCTAGAGTCCAAACTGCCTGGCTTAAACTCAGAAAAGTGGTTTTTTGAAGCATTTTGTGTGAAGAGGCACATTTAAAGGAGAGACAGGATATTTTCATTACCAGCAGGAACTTTTTTCCAATGAAAAAGCAGTTATGAGTGCACATCCTTTTCTCCCCAGTACTCCCTTCACTTAATGCAAGTTCTACACAACTTATCTTTCCTCTAGCATGGATATCAGACTTTACTCTTTAGTAATTCCTGGAGGTGCACACCATAGTTAAGCATTAGTGCTTCCTCATCTCTCTGAAGGCTTGGTAATTCCACCTCTAGGATGAGCAGAGCTCCTTGCCTTTGACTCATTTAAACTCAAAGCCTTTTACACTCAGAGCAAGTGCAATAATTTAGACAAAATGCTTTTTCTCACTGAAGTCTGGGAGCCACTAGTAATGACAGCCTCAGAAATGTGCACTGTCTTGAGCACTTGTGATGGCAGCAGCTCCCATTAGCATCCTGTGGTCAGTCACATTGGCTTGCCTTAGCCTCTCTTCAATTTAGCTTTCCACCACCTCCTCATGGGAGCCTACAGGCAAGCTAGGCTGCAAGTCACCCACCAGCAGATGAAAGATGTTCATCTCCAGCAAAACCTCCACCCTCCTTTAACCTTTGTGTGTTTGGAGAGGCAGAAAATGGGAAGTGATGATTCACATCATGAAAAAGGAGGTTTTGTGTAGTTGTGCAGATGAATCTGAATTTACATTGATTTATTTGCAGTTTATCTTTGCAGTGTGCCAAGCTTCCTTCTGGTGCAATATGTATTTTTTGCCACTTGTCTTCAGGTCTCTCATCCACATCACTACAGGTGTTTTGTGGCTGATTTCAGGGGATTGATTTCCAGAATAAGGTGAGAGGCTGAATGACACCTGCATGTCCTCACTCACTCCAGCCCTGCCTGGTTCCATCAGTAGGTGGAAAGCCTCAGGGGCAGCACTGTAAGCCTCAGCTCTGTCTCTGCCAGCTGCAGATTTTCCAGCCTTAAACAGATTTATAGCAATCAGCAGTTCCCAGTTTCCAGAGGGACACAGCTACATGTTCCTGGACCACTGCTGGATTTTTTTCATCTGAAAGCTCTTCCTTACAAAAAAAACCCCAACCAACCAAAAACAACCAAACCAAGCAAAATTAAACCAAAACAAATGAAAATCAAACCAAAACAAAACCCCAAACCAACCAACCAAACCAACAAAGAAACAAATCAAAGCCATGACAAAAACCTCACACATTTCACCAACTGCCTCTTTCCTCAGGTCCCCCTGAGCCTACCCAGTGCCCATCAGTCTCTTACCACAGCTGCCCAGCATGTTGAACCCTCTCTGAAGAGTAAAACCAAAACCAGACAAAATAAAGAATAAAAATAATACAAAAACCAACCAACCAACCAAACCCCAAACCAAAAATACCCCACCCCAGACTGACTCTCCCTTCAAAAATGATGTCATGATCTATAATTTTAATGCAAGAGAGGCTTAGATATTCTGAAAGCATTAAGCCAGACTTGGTTTATATTATTTTATATTTCCTTCTGGATCTAATATCTTTATTGAAAGTGGTTGGTTTAAGAAAAAAATAATTTCTGAGAAAAAAAATGTCCTTAGAAATAATTGACTTTTACAATGTGACTTATATTTTTAGTGCAAACTGTTTTAGTGCAATTATAAGGCTGATTTGTTACAGCAAAATACATGGCACTGAAAACACATTAGGAGGTGAGAAGAAAAAAAAAAAGGTAATATATATGTGTTTATTTCACACAACAAAATGTAAACCACTTCATTTTTCAGGAAAATAATTTCCCTGTGGTTTTACCTGGTGCACTGAGATATCTCAACCAATTGTAACATATAAGCTCTGACACATTTTTGGAAATAGAAAGCCTAATCAGAAGCCAGAGCTGCCAGGTTATGCAATGCAGGAGAGGAAGCAATTGAGGTCTGGCACAATCTGGTGCTTGTGTGATATTAAGATTGTCTAAACAAAACCAACACTTTCTGAACTGCTGATTTTTAATAGTCCTGGGGTACACACAGTGAGAGAACAAGTGTATTCAAGAAGAAATAAAAAGCCTCCAGAAGTAGCTGACAGAATGCAAAAGGCAAAAGAAAATATTCTTTTTTTAACAGGTATTTAAACCCAGAATCATTAGTGGGAGCTTGATATGATTTGCAGATAAAAAGAAAATCTGTGAGTCTTAAATATGTACAGATATACACAGGAGAAAAAAAAATATCATAGATTTCTGCCTTTGGCAAACTCCAGGTCCAATATGCAGCCACTGGCATAGAACTGGGAGATCCTGGTGATGATGATTCCCAATGTAGATGGTGGAGGACAGGTCCCAGCAAAGGACAGAAATTCAGAGAAGAATTGTGTAGAATTAAAGAACATAGCTCACAAATCATGACCCAAACAAACCCCAGCTCTGTTTTTAACTCTGCCTGATAGCATCACAACCATGCATATTCTCACACAGACCCACCTGTCCTGGGACAAGGATTTTAGCATCTGCCTCTGACTTAAGCTGGAATGGAGTCAAGGAATGTTGAGGACCCTCAACTAACAAACACCTTCCTAAGATACCCAAGAACAGATATTACTGTGAATTTTGCCTTAAAACACAGTAACTCAGTGAACAGTGCATTCATCCCAGAGGTGTTTGTCCTGAGCTAAAACCCATCTCAAGCCTGAGAGCTTTCAACCTCACCTGTTCCACCTTGCAGAAGACAACAATCAACAATCAGCAGCTGACATATAGAGCTCATATATGGGGTCATGCAGGAATATTGCAAGGAGCTACTTGTCATCAAGCTGTTTTGCAGCTGCTGCTCTTGGCAGCCAAGAACACAGGAGTCAGGGGGCAAGGAAAGATAATCATGTGAAAAAGAGGTGACTGTAATTTTTTTGCTGTCAGATCAGAGAAAAAGATGATTCTGGGTTCTCTCCAGCTTATCTGGACAGTTTAAATATGTTATATGATGACAAACTGCAGAAACTGTCCCAGGAAGGAACTGCAAACCAAACCTTCCCACATCAAATGAAGCACCAGGCTAAAGAAAAACACTTCTATGCCATTTTTCTCTCCTGTGTGTATGTATTGAGCTGCAACATTAAGGAGTGAAGTACAAAGCACCCAGAATAGCTCAAAGTTGAAAGAGATTTAACTTCTGTTCTGTGTGGTGGAAGATGTGGGCTGAAACCTTTTCTGAATGAAAGAGGCAGTGAGCTAAGTCTTCTGCTTTCATATTGAGTTCTTTCAGCCACCACTAAACAATGGGAAAGGTGAGGAGTGCCACAGTTGAGGTTTGAACTCCAAGGGAAGCCATTTCAGTAGACTACTTTTATGCAAGGACAGGTTAAATATTTGTACATTCTTAATGCAAAGACTTAGCCTATGCATCTAGCTCTGGCATTTATTCAGGGAGTGATCCTTCAAAGCATTAGGTTTGCTTTGTCTCCTTATAAGTTTGTACAAACCAAGACAGCAAACTGGATGGATAATAATGACTCCCTAAGGCTGAACTGGTCAGAGATGTCAGCATATGAAGAAGATAGCAAAAGGACCAATGAAATAGGTTTTACAGAGAACCAAACCCACATTTTAAAGTGTAGCAGATGGAAATACTGTAGAAACTGTGGACTAGCTCAACATTCATAAAGCAGTCTTGATGACAAACAGACCAGTATCCTGGGCTGCATCAAAAGAAGCGTGGTCAGCAGGTCAAGGGAGGTGATTCTCCCCCTCTGCTCAGACCTCAACCATAGTGCTGAGTCCAACTCTGGAGTCCTCAGGACAGGAGAGACATGGACCTGTGGGAGTGGGTCCAGAGGAGGCCACAAAAATGATCCAAAAGTTGGGATACTTCTGCTATCAGAAAAGACCAAGCAAAGAGAAAGCTCCAGGGAGCCCTTTTTGCAGCCTCCCGGTACTTAAAGGATGCCTACAGGAAAGATGAGGAGGGACTCCTTGCCAGGGAGTGCAGTGAAAGAATGAGGAGTTGCATTTTTAAGCTAAAAGAAGGTAGATTTTACTTTAGACCTAAAGAAGTAGTTCTTCACTGTGAGGGTGGTAAAACACTAGCATAGGTTTCCCAGAGAATTTGTGGATGCCCCATCCTGGAAACATTCCATGCCAGGCTGGATGGGGCTCTGAGCAACCTGATCTAGTGGAAGGTGCCCATGCCCATGGCAGAGAGGTTGGACTAGATGATCTTTAGGATCCCTTCCAACCATTCTATGATTCTATGAAGTAATACATCAAGCTTAATGCTGTCAATTTACAGGATTGGTGGTAACAGATATCTCTCTGAGGTCCTTCCTTCCCCTAAACTGCAGGGAACTTGCACAGACTAAGGTCACTTGCACCTCTACTGCTGCATCAACTCTTCAACATCTCTTTTACCTACAGTGGAGGATGTAGCACCTCTAATTTGGTCTTATTTTAACCCTACTGCAAATCCCACAGGTGGGAAGCAAAGCTTTCCAGAGTTTTAAGGACTGTAGGTGACCTCTGTTGAATACCCTATTCCTAAAGGTGAACCTCGTGGGCCACTGGCTTATTTTTGTCCAAGATGTCAGATTTAATCTCAGTGAGTTTAATATTGTTTTGATACTTGTGGAATGACTCTTAAATGATTCCCAAAAACCATGGGGTTTTTAAATTTTGATTTTATTGTATTCTTCTTCTCCTGTGCAGTGTGTGCAGCATAATTCCTTTGCCCATTTGCCATGCTCAGGTGGTTGGCACAACTTTGCTGGCTCTCAGCATGTCCATTTGTTTGACATTTCTAATGCTGAAAGAAACTAATACTGCATCAGATGCTGTTCTGTGGCAGGTTCACCAGGCTAGTGATGGGACATTATTATATCAGATAGCAATGCAATACTTAGCTGCTTTTGCTTACTCATGTCCTATCTCCAAAGGGTCAAATGCCTCCATTTTCTCCAGTATTTTTCTTTCTCAACTATAACAGGCTCAAAAAATGTCAACTTAACACTGATGTGAAACTACATAGAATTATTACAGATAAACATAATGCTCTTTTTCAGAACTGCAAGGTAGGAAGTCAGATTTTTGCCCCAGAAAACATGAGTCCAAGCAATACACAGAATAAACAAAGCCAATGACCATTTGCATCTTTTCTAAAGCAGTTTCACTGGAGCACTCTGACATGAACATAATTCATCATAGAACTGTGGAAGAGTGGCAGAACTAAGAGAAAAGTATTTGGGATATTTATGCAAATGAAAGGCTGACCAATTTGTTGCTGAGATCTCTGTAACTTTGTTTTGTTCAAGAACGTTCAGGTGGATGCACTGATACTGATCACAAAGGGGGCAGGAAACAAAAGCTTCCCAGATACTGTAAGCATGCCAGGACAGTCTCAATGGGACTGCTCTCACAAAACATTTTGGAAAGCTCTCTTTTCAAAAAAACCACTTTGCTAGTGGATTATATCCTGTTGTGGCCATGCCTCATCCTTGCATGTGATTAGATTTAGTGGGTCAGTGAATAGGATTTGGGGACACACAGAAGTTGTGCTCTGTCTGGATGGTAAAAGAGGGAACAGAGAGAAAAATCATGGTAATTTGTGAATGATTACCCAGAATCACTTAGTTATCCTCCTAATGCTAGAGACTGGGAACCTTCAAAGCCTAGGGGCTTGATTCAGTTTGTAAAAAACCCAGCTGATTGCTAACTTATAAGGAAGTCTAGGGGGGGAGGAAAGAGAAGGAAAAAAAGAAAGTAGTTTCTTTTAGAGAATTGCCATATGAGGGTGGTGATATATCCTACACAGAAAGGCCATGGCTAATTTGCTGTGTTCTCCTCAGGAAGATAAGTCTAGAAGTAGAAAAGTCTTCCTACTAAAGACAGTTTGGGATCAGAGCAGTGAAGAAGGTGGATCCTTCATCACTATAGACTTTAAAGAAGTGGTTAAATGAGTCTTTGTCAAGGAAAACTGAAACACATTCAGTTTGTCCTCCAAATACTGGTTTTACCTCTGTTTTACCTCCATACAGCATTTTTCAAATAGGATTTCAGTATGTAGGAGTTGGAAGTGGATTCAGAAGGGAATGGGTACATGGCCTTAAAGCTGAATCTTGTGTAACATAATTCCCTTTTGATTATACAACACTTGTGCCAGCTCTGAATGCCTCATGGAGCAGATACTGCCTGGAAATCTTCTATCATCCATTTTATTATAGCTGTGTGGCAGCCTGGTGGATATCAGATCTTAAGAGCATGAAGTGAGACATTTACAAATGGGTGACTGTAAGCATAAGTTTGTCAGTTTGAAATTAAAGCCAAAGGTGTGAAGGTTGTTTTCAAAACCAATGTGGTTTAGCTTTATCACTTGATCTAGAAGGAAGACATGTCTGATGATAAAAGGGGATATATTTAAGAGTTTATATATAAGTATTAGGACTAACACTTCAGTCTGTTCCTTCCCAGTCTTCTAACCAGCAGACTTACCTGGGAAATAAGTCAGCCTGGCTTGCTTTCTTTCTTTCTCTCTAATTTTTTGACAGTTAATGTTGTTTTGATGTTAGGTTCCATACACACAGGCACCATTCTTCAAAGCTCATGCATTTTTGCCAAGACAGAAAAACTGCTTCCTGCCTTGCTCTGCTATGAACTGGCTGCTACCTCAGTTTTGATCCCATTGTTGCTCTCTGCTCATAAATCTTGTTTAGTCAATAGGATTTGCCTGCCTGAAGGAATGCATGATCAACTGCATAGAGAAGCATAAAATAGATTTTTGTGCTTCAGATCCTTAAAATGTTTTTGTTGGGAAATAATTCCCAAAACTGTATTTTGCTAATATTTCTTTTCCTTCACTGAATTTTTGTTCGTTTGGCTTGCTGGAGAACATGAACTTAAGCATCATTTATCAAACTTTTCCATCTAAATTTTCTCTTCCCTTGTATTTTCTGGGTTTGCTGTATTTTCAACACTTATTTTGATGTATTTAGTTTAACATTTTGGCACAATGCATTCTCTTGCAAGAAGTTTGCAAAAAGCCATATTAATTTCCCAGCCATTGATTCAGGCAGGGTATTCTAAAGTAATCCAGCACAGAAGCATCACAGTGCACATTGAAGCAATCTGGCACTATTCCAAAGAACTTAAGAGTAATGGAAGATGCTAATAAGGTATAATAGCTAATGGTGCAAAATTCTGTTATCATGGTCTGCCACTGATGTATCTCTACATGTGCCAGGTATGATACATCTACACAGTTACAGCCACTGCAAATGGCATGGAATTCTACCATAGAGTGGGTAAATAGAAGAACTCCCAGGGTGAAAAACAGAGAGGTCTTAAAGGAATATGAAATGTATTCAATAACCTGGTCAGAGAAGATGGTTCCTCCAAATGTCCTTATCTGCCATTTGGCTGGCATCCTTTTGATTGCTTATGTCTCATTTTAGGGGTGTATACCTCTAAGTTGGAATGGTTTTGAAAGTGGTTAAGCTCTTGATCTGAGTTTTTCTAGGTCTAGGTTGCACCTCTTAGTTATAAACATATTCTCAAAAATGTGCTGCTATCAGTTTGTCTTTCAGAGAGTGGTTAACCCTAAAATGTGTGCTACAGGAGAGGGGAGTCTGAGCTTTTCAATTCATATGTTTGTGTTGCTTATTTTAATGTTACCCTCACATCTTTTTTTCTGAATACTTTCTGTTTCCAGTAAGCTACTCCTGAAGGGAAGTGACCACAAATGAATACAATGTTCAGGGTGGCTGAGCACCACTGACTTAGGCTGTGGCATTATAACACTTATAGCCTCAAACCCTAACCATATCTTAATACATCTTGACATGCTGCTTGCTTCTTGACCACTGGGGTGCACTGAGCAGGTGTTTTCATGGAGTTGTCTGCAGTGAGAGCAAGATCTTTATCCTGACTGATTCTAGTTAATTTATAACTCAGCTATACATATGTTAAATTGTCCTTTCCAGTCTATATCACCTTGATTTTATCTGCAGTGAATTTTGTCTGTCATAAATGTTGTGCAGAGAGTTTAGCCTGGCTATTTAGAATCTTACAAAGCCTTATTCAATCTTAGCTGATCTAAATTATGTCACATAAAATCCACTTTTCCTGGAAGGAAACTGAATTAAAAAAAAGTAAGCTATGCTGCTAAAGGCCTTGTTCCAGATGATTAACAACTTTTATTGCTATTTGTCTCAGCTACTGCCTGGTCTATGCAAGAGATTTTCCAAGTGAAGAAGAAAACTAAAGCTATGCTGCAATGAGTTCAGCTATTAAACACAGTTCTGAGGCAACAGATCCACAACACAACTGGAATTTTCAAGATGATCACGGGTTATACATTGGTTAAAAAAAAGAATTAAAAAAGGCAAGTTACAATTTTTAGTAACTTCAGGAAAATAATCCAGCTGCTCCCAGACACACTTCAGGCTACCCAATGTACATACCTAGCACCCCTGTGGGCAACATGACAGAGTCTGGTTCCTGACATGGATTCCTGTGACAATTGTCTTTCTGTGAAAAAATGTAACTATAAAATCTGACCCTTTTGTTATCTTTTTACCAGTTTTTAACCCCAGGCAGAACTTTGCCCCATGATAGATTAGTCTCTTAAGCAGCTTTTTGTAAGGAATGCTGTTAAAATGTTTTTAATAAATAATGGTAACTGCTTCTCCTTTAACCACTATTTTGACAACATCCTCAGGCTCAGATGCAGCAGTCAATCCATATTTAGCAGAACACTTCATCACAAGATAAACACTAAACACATGGTTTTCTGAGAAGAGTTGGACATAGGCATGTTTTCAGCTTTGCTGAAAAGGTGACTTATAGAGTAGGTTAAGCAGAAGCTGAGCAGCAACTTTCATGTTCAAAATACTCTTTATAATTGTTTATATTGTTTATATTGTTATATAATTGTTTATATTGTTATCTTAATCTCTGTCTTCATCTTCATCTGCCTGCTAGGTAGATAATACACCAATTGTAATCCTCCTGGGATATTAGGAGGGGATTCTGCCCCTCTGCTCTGCTCTGGGGAGACCTCACCTGCAGTGCTGGGGCCAGCTCTGGAGTCCTCAGCACAGGGGAGACATGGACCTGTTGGAGCAGGTCCAGAGGAGGCCACAAACATGATCTGAGGGCTGGAACCTCTCTGCTGTGTGGACAGGCTGAGAGAGTTAGGGTTGTTCAGGCTGGAGAAGAGAAGGCTCCAGGGAGACCATAGGGCAGCCTTTCAGTACTGAAACCATTCCCGGTCAGGTTGGCTGGGGCTCTGAGCAACCTGCTCTAGTTGCAGATGTCCCTGCTGACTGCAGTGGGGTTGAACTGGATGACCTTTAAAAGGTCTTTTCCAATCCAAACTATTCTATGATTCTAGGAGTGACTGCTTTGCCTTGCTACCTACTTGCCTGACGTCTGTTTCAAGAAAAGACCCGACCCTACTTGGCTTTTCTAGATGAAACACTGTAGTTATCTCTAGTACTACTGATAGTAACATAGTAGCTAGTAACCTTTCCAGTAATTTGGAAAAGTGGAGAACCCATCTGTGTGCTTGAGTACTATTTGTAAGTGTATCTCAATGTGAGGTTGCCACATTCCTTTCTGCTACAACCTCAGTGGAGGAGTATACATTTTACCCAGAAGCAAGATGAAAAGTGTCCATTCTTTGGTGGCTAATTCCCAGTGAAAGTCTCAGTTTGTCACTTGTCCCTCCAGAAGTCTAATATTCACAGTAGCACAGAGATCACCCAAACAGCTTTCAGATGTAGTCCTGTTTCTTCCTTCTTTCCTCAGTTTATGCTATACCAATATTCTGCAAATTATTTCAGTGTCTGGCAACACAGAAGATTGATGTAGATCAGGGTTCTCAATTTCCCCCATTGCCAACTTGGCAATGATAGCCAAACAGAAGAGCCTTTTACAGCACTGAATGAAGAATAAATCTATAAAATTTTAATTAACCTCTGCAAAGCTTATTGAATGCTAACTGAGTTTAATCACAGGTTTTGTTAGTTAGGAAATGCTTGGCATATTTTTGACTCTTCTACAATAGTTTGATTCAAACTTTATGTACAAACCAAATTTGTAAAATGAAATGAATAGATGCTGCTATTGGGACTTACTGATGTAGGAATTGCCATCTACATGGACAAACAAAAACCCATTTCTTCTATAAATACATTTATTTTGCTAAAATAGAGATAACTAAAAAAGGAAAAAAACCCCAAAATAAAAAGAAAAAAGTGACATGAATCAATGCATGGAAACAAAATAGTAACATACTTTATTTTCCACTGACTAGGTTTAACGTGGCTTGTGGTCTTTTGGTCCCATAGATGTCATTGTGAGTTATGTCAGTTCATGCTGAAGTGAAAATGAGTTGTTTGGATTGATCCACCCTCCCTCCTCTGTTTCCAGAAGATTAAGTTGAAAACTTTTACTCCAGAACTAAAGACCTATCAAATCTACCCTTAATATTTATAATTGTTTAAGGCTATCAAATCTCCATCTCAAGGTGATTGACCAAGGTAATGTGCACAAAACAGTGTGAAGGAGATGTTCTATCATTGAGAGATTAGCTCTGAGAACTGAAGGAGATGTGTGAGTCAGAGGGAAGTATGAAGAAGAAATGAAACAGTGCTGGTGAGCCTGGTGGGGTAGGTACCATGGCTCTACTGAGCTGCTGAAAGGAGTCTACAGGCATCTCCTTGCTGAGGATGTCACATTAAGAGGTGAGACGCTGACCCGACTGTCTGCCTGTCTCAGTGTCAGGCCTCTACATTAGACAAAACCTGCCTAATGGTGCCCAGTCTGCCCTTTTCTCTCTCTAAAACAGTCTGGACAAGTTAAAATTAAGAAGCAGATTGATTATTTAGTGACAGATAACAGATTTGGAATTGCTGGTGATAAGTTGAATAACTGCAAGGAATTTGAGCTCCAGCTAAAAACTATACTCCCAGGGAAGAGTCCAACAAAGTCAGGAAAGTAAAATATAATTAAGAGAAATGCTAGCTAGAAAGTAAAAAACTTTAAAACAACTCTAAAATATAATCAAGAGAGATGCTAACAAAGATGTTAGGCTGTATACTGAATGTGCAATTCTTACCAGAATGTGGTGATGGGAGGAGAAGGAGCAGCCTGCTGGTTATCCTCTGGGACAGCTAAATCCTAAGGCCTTCAGTCTGTCCTCACCAACCAAGACAATATTCCTCACAGGGGTTTTATATCCTAATTCTAGCTGTCTCTACCTTCTAGGTGACATTCAGCATGATTTAGGTGGAGAGTTGAGTAACATAGTCATAAATGCACTGAGAGGTGCCAACTTTAATATTAAAATCCCCATTAATTAGGCAAAGGTCTCATTTTGCTCACCGTGGCCTTCAGAATCTGTTTTGAAGCTGTGTTTCTTGTTATTTTGTCCTTGCTTCATTAGTTTTATCCAAGACAGGGCTGTCTTATCTTCACAAGACTCCCTCCTTCAGCCCCCTGGCAGGCCAGCTTGGCAGATTCCATTCACAGAGGTAACCCAAACATTTCTTGGTGCTCAGCATCTCAACCTCTCTCCCGGAGCAGGCTAAAGCAGGCTGCCTTTTCTCCACATGGAAAACTAGGCCTTAACGCCACAGAGAGGACAAGACGCAGACAGGCATAGATAGGCAGAACCTTCTTTTCTGTGTGTATTTTGTCCCTTTCAAGCTGTAAGTGAAATGCAACTACTTCTGATGCATTGGTGCCTTTTTTTCAAGGAGATGGAAAGAAGTTCTTGGACTTGTTTTTCTTCCTTCACCATCAAATCCTTGTCCAAGTGTTTTCCTCCTTTTCTAGAAGACCACAGGAGGAATCCTGGCTTGCTGACGTAAGACCATGAAGTCACACAGCAAAGTCACAGAATCACAGAATCACAGAATCATTACGGTTGGAAAGGAGCCTCAAGATCATCTAGTCCAACCGATAGCCCTACACTACTCTTACCCCTAAATCATCACCTGAAGAAACACATCTATCCTCTTCTTAAAAACCTCCAGGGATGGTCTCATGCTTTAAAGAAGCCTCATGAAGAAGCCAAATCTGACAATCAAAGAACCAGCTTAGAAAGGATCTCAGGTGAGTACTTGGTCTGTTTTCCTCTCTTGCCACCAGCCAAAAGCCTGGCTTTCTGCAAGAAGAAAGATTTCCATAGATTGAACGTAGAACAGCAGTGCAAGAACCATGCAGACAGTCCCTCAGTCATTGCCCATTCAGTGTTGTCATCCCAAGGGAAAAAGACAAAGCATGTTTCCATTAAAAAATATTGGGCAACATAATTGTCCCTCCCCTCCTCAGCGGCTTGAGAAGGGAAAGTGTTTATACTTTTGGAGGTGGTCTGAAAGGACCAACCCTGAATGAAAATCTGGCCCAGAGGCTCTCATACAGTTTCTGGATCTGATACTCCACCTTTCTTATCTCTCCCTTCTCTTTCTTTCTGACTTTCTCACTCATGATGTATTCATCTCTTTATCATTTTGTTTTTCTGCAGCTATTTTAGCTCCTCTTGAACTTCTTTGAGTAGGATTAAAAGAATAAAATAAGGCTATATGAAAGCTACCAACCCCCATCATTTTCACCATTAAAAAGACTACACTTTTTGTCTTTTGAAGTGAACTCCACTATTTGACTAAGATAGATCCATCATCAATTTTCCATCTGTTTAAAGGACAAATAAGACATGTTCATTTTCCATTCATGAACTCACTTGTTATCTTCAAGACACAGGATGTAGGCTCAGAATATCTAAAAGATGATGTAAATCTCCAGAGTAAATATCATGGCCAAAAAGTTCATTTCTTTGCCAGTCTATGACTTTCTCCAATATAGTAAAAGGTCAGATATGCAGTAAATTCACTGAGGCCAGGACATGATCCTTATAAATCTTACCATCTTCCTTTCAAAGTGCCAGACACATGTACTGCTTTTTCTATTTATTCACACCCCCATTAAAAAAACTATCAATTTACTAAAAGACACTCAGCCTCCATGTACTTTAATTAATACCACTATAAAAAATAAACCCAAAACTGACCCCCCAACCCTGTGGCAGACAGGGACTTCACTCTGCATGCTGATCTTGCTACAGAGACAGAACAACAAATGTGGCAAGTGATATTGTGTGGCTCAGTGTGACATTGGAAAATGTTCAGATGTTATGGAGGTGATCTCAGCATCTATGTAGAAGACTAGTCCTGAAATTTGAAATCTAATTGTGAAACACAGATAACATTTCTCCCCACACACACCTTCTAACTTCAGAATACTTATTTCAGGAGCTGGTGTTCACATCATGCAGTGTTTCTCTGTCTAATCAGAAATGGAAGATTTTCAATGCTGAAATACCTCATTTCAGATCATCAGCTGGCAGAAATCATTCAGTCTCCATTACATACCTCTTTGCACCAGCTGAGGTTCTGACCACAGATGCTTTCCTGCCAGTGGGTAGGTAATGAGCATTCACATGAAGCAACAAAAACAATCTAAAAGCTAGAGAGCCCTCTATAAACTATTCATGAACAGAACAAAAGAGAAGCTTTAGGTTCCTATTCACAGAAGCTCTTAACTTTTGGAAAACTCTATGACATGGGGAAGAGGGAAGCAGGTCCATCTACACTTGCAGTGCTGCATGACTCGTGATTAGGGAAAACAGATTAAATATGGCTCAGAGCTTTTAGTGACTCATTTCTCAATCCATATGTGCAGTCATGTGCTTTAGTTACCCTTAGTCCAGCCAGAAAGGATGAAGAGGTAAGAGAAATCTAAGCTAATTTTTGCAAATCCTTTAATGTAAAATAAGCTAAAGTAGTGTTTTCTCTTATCAGAGCACATCATATACTATATATCATAGTTTGGGATTTAGAGGGAAATGATGGACCTGTTATGGAGTTGGAGATCTTCGTTTTGCAATGACAAAATTAATCTACTTTCTTGTACTTTCTGCATCTTATAAGAGAGTTGATTTTCAACTTGCATTGAAACATTACTGTTCATTCTGCATACCAATGTGAGAATCCTAATCTCAAGCAAGAAAAATTCCACATTTAGGCAAAATGGAGTAAAAGTCCCATAAGCTTTACATGGTTATGGCTAAAATCATACACTGGCTGCTTGAAGCCATTCAGAGATTTTGGAAGTTTGAAGGAACTCAGGGAGAGATATAGACTAAAGGGTACAGTACAGGTGAGGAAGGCATAAAAATGCAATTTATCATCTGCTTATGAAGTTTATTACATGAATATCAACACCAGGTGGGTTTTTCAAAGAGACATGCATATAATCCTTAACCTTCCTGGCAAAAAATCATCAACCTTCACAGTAGTTTAGCACGGGATGCAAGTGCATTAAAATACAGGATGCTGGCACTTCTCAGTATATCAAATATATATACTCCCATGTTGCAGTAATGGTCATTACCATGAGCTATAAGACAAATAGATTTCAATGGATCTTTTAAAATTCCATTTAAAATCCTGCCAGGAAATGACAAATGTGTTATCTGGTTGCAGGGAGAGCTTGGGAAGGGAAAATGTATTATCCAAATGTGCATTTAGCTCTGAAAGGGCACTGAGTACTCCTAACACTTGTAAGCAATACCATGAGATTAGCTCACTACAGGCTGTCAAGGACTTGTCGATTTATAATGTTTAATTATATATATCTTATGCTATAATTACACCTTGTTAGTAGCTTTGGTTGTTCTATTCTCAAGGTGGTTTAATGATTCCCCTCTCCAGGAAACCATAACCAAATAAAAATTACCTTTTAAGATGATTATCTTTGTTAGTAGAAAACAATTTAGGCAGAATTATTTTTTTTAAAGAGCCACTACTTATTTACTAGTTTCTGCTTACTTTAACAGGGCTTTTTTTGTTGAGAGTAAATGTATTTTCTGTTCTGGCTCTTAGCCAAATAAAGGAAAAAGCTGGAAGGTAAAAGGTGAGAGAATCTTCATCATCCATCTATAGTCTTCAAAAGCATAAAGACATAATAGTTATCTATCAGCTTGTTCTGCATTTCCCAGGCAGGAAAAAGAGGCCATTGGTAAGAATGAGGACTGTGATAACTGGTAATACATATCAAGGATAACCATTGCTGTCAGTTGGTTCTTACTACTAAGAACAGATTTCCTTGCCAAGCCAAATTTAATTTCATTTTCCACATATTGGAACTTTTCCCAATTTCCTTTTGTTACTCAAAGCACCATAACGTGGGATTCATTGGTTGCCTTCTATTACTTCTTAGTCACCTTTTATAGAGAAAGGCACTTTTATAGGGAAAGGTATTTTTATTATTAGAGGCTTTATTTAGGAATTAAGTGTTTAGTGTTGGAGAGAGGCAGATACTTAGCTTGAATGTGCTGCCCTTTGGAGTCCCCATGGGCTATAAACTATGCATCAGTATAGAAGCTAAGAGGAGTTAATTTCTCCTCACATAAGTACAGAAGTTAAGAGGAGTAAATGTCTCCTCAGCCTCTGTAGAGATGTTGGGAGACCCAACTGAGTGGGTCTGGTAGAAGACAGAGGACTCTGTATCTCTGTACAAACTGATCCTTGTTGAACTATTCTCCTCCTCTGCACACTGTAAAAGCACAATAAGGTCTTCCTCAGGATAAATTCCTTTAATTTAGGCCCCAAAATCGTAGAAATTAAGATGTAACTGTGGTTTGCAGCCACACTGTGGTGGGGGTTGCTCTTTTCTCCCATGAAACAAATAATAGAATGAGGAAATGACCACAAGTTGTGCATGGGGAGGATTAGGTTAGATATTAGGGAATAGTATATTCCCCAAAGGGATTGTCAAGCCCTAGCCCAGGCTGCCCAGGGAAGTGGTGGAGTCACCATCCCTGAAGGGATTTAGAAGATGAGCAGATGTAATGCTGAGGGACATGATTTAGTGACGACCTGGCAGTGTTAGGTTAACAGTTGGACTTGATAACCTTAAAGGTAATTTCCAACCTAAACTATTCTATGATCCTATGTGGATGTTCTTAGATGAATCTGAGCACATTTCCCAAGGCTAAAAATCAGGAGCAGGGATGTGGCATAGATCATAATTTCTTTTGGGGAAACCCAAATATGTTAGTGTGTACACAGGTTCTCATCCATGTGCACTGGATGTTTTTCAGCTCACCAGCAGCTAGTGATTAACAAGGCCCCAGGCATTGAGTGTCTCTTCTGAACCCATGTTAGCTCTTGTAGCTCTTCTGTCTCAGGTCTCAGTGTGCCTTTGTTGTCCACTCTTTAGCTCCTGTAACACCAGTGGACAAGAACAATAGACTCATTTATTAGGAGGCAAAATATCATAGGATATTACAGAGCAGGACAAGCCCTCAGAGAGCTGGAGAGCACCAGAGAAGGGCAGAGTAAAACTGGGGGCAGCATGGACCTGCTTTGCCAACAAGCAGCCAACACTCATGATACAATCCCCTATTAAATAATGATGACTCACTCTCCAGACAGTAATTTATTTATATGCCTTCTTTAATGTTCTGCAAATCACTGCTTTAAAAAACGCCCAGCTGGAAGACAGGAAGGCTTCAGAGACAGAGCACCAGCTTGATAGAAGATTAAATAAAAATGACATGGAACTTGACACCAAGTGGAAGTGGATGGAAATAAAAATATATAACCATCCCCAAAGCAGAAATGCAGCCTCATGGCTGGGCCTAGCTGCTGTGCCTTGAGAGATCAAGATTTTCCCTTATTAAGAGGAAAAAAACATTTAAAAAGATAGGACGAGGAGGTCAACAGGAGGGGGAATGGCCTCACTCACCATATGGGTGAAAGGAGGCGATGTGGCCTCAAGTCCCACTGCAGCGAATGTCAGGGGGGGTGGACATACGACCCAGAGTGATGAAGGGAGCAGGCGAGGGTCAGATCCTGCTACACTAAATGGCAGGGAGGAGTGGCAAAAGGCACCACTGGAGAGAATGGGAGGGGTCATTATATAGGTACAGAAGTCTGTGCACGTTCCAATGCAATTCGCATAGTGGGGTGAAATTCACATCCCAGCCATGCTGCCTTCCTTTCTCCAGTAACTTGAGGGTGTAAGCTCTCTCTCGATGCTCCTCCCTGTAGTACTGCCAGAACAGAGCCCTCCTGACACCTC
>VWZX01009067.1:54370-84381 GCA_013399015.1 Galbula dea | reverse complement strand
CAAAAAGATGACATCAACTGGTCTCCCTTGGTCCACTAGATAGGAAATCTTGTCATAAAAGGACATCAAGTTTGTGAAGCATGACTTCCCTTTCATAAACCCATGCTGGCTATGACCAGTGACAGCGTTGTCTGTCAGATGTTTGTCCTTAGCTCCCAGAACAATCTTCTCCATAATTTTACCAGGCACAGAAGTGAGACTGACAGACCTGTAGTTACCAGGGTCATTTCTGTTGCCCTTCATGAAAATTGGAAAAACATTTGCCCATTTCCAGTCAGTTGGGACCTCCCCAGACTCCCAAGAGCATTGAAAAATCATTGAGAGAGGACTCGCTATGACATCTGTGAGCTCTTTAAGAACTCTTGG
Organism: Galbula dea; assembly: GCA_013399015.1. Classification (NCBI taxonomy): domain Eukaryota; kingdom Metazoa; phylum Chordata; class Aves; order Piciformes; family Galbulidae; genus Galbula; species Galbula dea. The sequence goes on along the minus strand of VWZX01009067.1, from coordinate 84,015 downwards.
GTGGATCCCATCAGGCCCCACAGAATTACAGTGGTCCAGTTGGGGGAGCAAGTGCCACACTCGTTCAGGGTCAAAGTAGAGCATTAACTGACTCCCTGTCATTGGTCACTGGCTCATGGCACAGGGTGCTTCAGATACCATCCTTTGTGTTAAAGACAGAGTCAAAGAAAGCATTAAACATCTCTGCTTTGTCAATGTCTCTACTTGTGAGGTGACCATCCCTACTTAGTAATGGGCCAATGTCATTCCTGATCTTCCTCTTACTATTAACATATTTTAAAAAGTTCTTTTTACTGTCTCCCACAGTACTGGCCACCTTCAACTCTAATTGGGCCTTAGCTACACGGATTTTCTTTACACAGTGGAGAACAGCTTCTCTGTAGACCTCCCACATTACCAGGCTCTGTTTCCACTGGCCATATACATATCTTTTTTGCCTTATTTCCAGAAGCAACTCCTTACTCAGTCAAGCTGGACTTCTGCCTTGCCCGCTTGGCTTCCGACATTTAGGGATTGCCTGCTCCTGTGCTCTCAGGACATGGTACTTAAAAACTGACCAGCTCTGATGGATACCAGCACCTTCAACAGTTTTTTCCCAGGGGACCACGCTAAGGAGTTCCCTGAGCTGCCCAAAGTCAGCTCTCCTCAGATCCAGAGTAGAAGTTTTACTGGCAGTTTTACTCCTGTTTTCAGAGATTTGAAACTCAATGGCTTCGTGGTTGCTGTGGCCAAGACAGCCATCTATCACCACAACACTCACCACTCTGTTAACACTCTGTTAACACTCTGTTAACAAGTAACAAATCAAGGAGGCCTCCTTTCCTTGTCGCTTCTCTTACTACTTGTACCTATCTATCTAGGTACATCTAGGTGTTTTTTTACATCTACCTAGCTATCATCTAGGTGTTTTAGAAATCTTCTGGACCTATTAGTGCCAGCAGTGTGGTATTCCCTGTTAACATCTGGCAAGTTGAAGTCCCCCTTAAGGACAAGGATAGATGACCGACAAGCATCCCTTAGTTCCTCAAAGAATAATTCATCAGTGTCTTCTCCTTGGCTGGGCGACCTATAGTAGACTCCCACAACCACATTGGCTTTATTTGTTTGTCCCTTAATTCTTACCCAGAGACTCTCAACCTTGTCATTACCAGTAGCAAGTTGGGTGCCTTGCAGTCTCTCTGTTACATACAGCGCCACACCCCCTCCTCTTCTACCCTGCCTGTCTTTCCTGAAGACCTTATAACCATCCATCATGGCACACCAGTCACAGGACTCATCCCACCATGTTTCACTTAAACCAATAACATTATAAATCTGAGACTGGGCCAGTACTTCAAGTTCCTCTTGCTTATTCCTCATCCTGCGTGCATTGGTGTAGAAACATTTTAAACATACCCTTCTCTATCAAATTTCTCAGCTTGTTTCAAACTGTCTCTGATTTTTCTTTTTTAATGGAAAAAAACCCACCTACATTTTATTTTGCATAAAGACTGCAACGAGTAGTTTAAGAAGTGTCTAGATAATGGTCTCAGGCACATGGTGTGATTCTTGGGGTGTCCTTCATGGGTTTAAGAGCTGGACTCGATGATCCTATTGGGTCTCTTCCAGCTACAACTATAGTACGATAGTATGATAGTATGAATAATCAGAGTGAACTTTTCACTTTAGAGCAACCAACTGTCCTTCTGGAGAATTTACTCTGGTCTATACAAACTCACCTGACCTGCTAGTCCCTAGTTACTTTACCTGATTATTTCTAAATATTGGCAGAATATTTGCTTTCTCCCCATTCCATTAAAATCATCATTCACATCACCAGATCAGAGACTCAGCTGATTCTTTTAACATGCCTTGGTACCAGCTCTCCAAATCTACTGAGATTTGAATATTCAGTATGCCATCTGATTTTAACCTCCTGGCTTGCTGCTTTTTAGAGACCAGGGTTCACCACCCCACTCTCTCCACGTGCCTGTTGATTCCCAAGGGACAGAATCGGCACATGAAGACTGCTTTCTCTAGAGAGAAGTCACAGTCTTTAGGCTATCTCATGAGTACTTTGAAATGCCACATCCCCAGACTGTAAAAATTCACAACCTACCTTGAAGCCCAGGTAGCCTCACCTGCTGGAGTTGGCCAAAGATGCTCCCATGATAAATGGATGATGCTCATGAACTGGACAGGCATTAGCTGTGCCCACTGCATGGCCCAGCTCTGTCCAGCCCACCAACCTCTTCAGCACTTTGTAAAGTGCCCTCCAAGTACTTGTGGGGCTACAGGCATCTTCACGACAGGAGCTGGAAGACGAGTGGGGTGCTTCCGGCATAACAAGGGCTGTGAGTCTTGCTGAGGTGAGGTGTCTATGTTCCTGCCTGCCCACCATCCCAACAATGGCTTCACAGTCAGAGCTTCCAGGCTACATATCCTGCACATGGCAGTCTCCACGTGCATCAGACGAGACAACAGGACTGAACCAAGAGCAACTGTACACAGAGGAAATGTTCTTCTCTGAGGGCTAAGCAGCACCCAGAAGCAGCTCGATCCTCCCTAAGCAGAGGGCTTCTTACAAGCAGGGCTGGCAGAAGCCAGAGCCTAACACCCAAGCCAAGACTACACACCGTACTCACACAGAAGCTCAACTGCCCACTTCTCCAGCCCTTTAAACCTCAGCTATTCACTGAAGGAAGTGGACCAAAGGTCCTCAGGCTGGGTTTTCTCCAGCCCATGACCTGGGCATGCTTCCAGGAAGAAGGAAAAGCAGGTAAAGGTGAGAAAGTTCCCCTGAGGAGAAGCCTTTGAGGGGCTCCTGTCTTCCTGTGGTGGGGGAAACACACAGAAGGTGGTATTTTAATCACTTTGACTGCACAGCTTGCAACTGCCTCCACCTTGCAGGGATGAGTCCTGCCAGCCTTCCTCACATGCTGCTGCTGTCATGCATTGCCAGCAGCAAGATCTGGGCCCCTATGCTGCAGCCAGCTAAACTCTGACATGCTTGAGACAGGTAACAGACACACAACCAGCAAGGGAGATGTCAGGGGCTGAGGTCCAAAACCATTTATTGAAATGAAAAGGATAGAAAGTTCACATGAAACCAAAGCCAGATACACAGGAGGAATGATGCTTTGTCAGGTTTCTTAAAGGGTCACTGTGTTTCTGATTTTTTGAACAGCCTCTTTGTCCCATTCCATAGGATGCTACTTTTAGAAGGGAAGAGGGTTTTTTCCTTGACTGGAGTGGCATAAAAATAAATCTGTCAACTTGTATTATATACATACACATGGGCTGTATTTATTTTATGTGGGAAAATATCACTCTATCAGTACTTAAGTATCATTATACTAATTTTCTTTATCTTGCTGATTTTGTTTTTTGTACAGCAAATCTGAAAGCTTCTCCTTAGGTTAGGCAATTCTACTACTTATCTGCAATCTTTTTAAGCACCCATGCAAGGTATGGCTTATACACCAGCCTGCTCCTGACGTCCACTGCTTGCTCAGATACTTCAGACACCATCACCCAAGGGAAAAGCTGCTTATTAGCCAACCTGGGCACATCATGTACAGCACAGCAAAACTCAGCTTTTGCTACAGGAGCTCTAATATGGATCCTAACAAATGGAAACATCTGGGACACCAGGAAACCTGGGAGGGGGAAGGACCAGTGCAACACAAGAGTACAAGCTGAGATTCACTTTCTTTATACAACAGACAGTATCTGTATAATGTGTATAAGCTTTGGGTCCCTGGCTGGGATGGAAGGAAATTTAACATCAGAGATGAAAACCTTTCCAGTCTCTTTTTTGTTTTAGACACGAGTCTTGCATCTGTGTTGGATCACACATGTAATTGCAAAGCTTTGGTGATGCTGGAGGATGTTAGCTACCAGAAACTTGTCTGTCCTTTGAGGCAAGGGCTGCCTTGAACACACACTGCCAGGGACTACCAAACTGTGGGAGCCAAGTGATAGCCATGGAAGCAGCCTGGTTCCAAAAGCCTGGCAAAACACACCAAAAAATGCACTTAATTAACAGCAGAACTGCCAAGACTGATGCACTGGAGAGTTCGCTCCCTGGCTTCATGGCAAAGCATGGGATTTGCCACACAAACATCACACCTTCAACATAGCAGCCTGGCTGGCAGTACACAGCAATCTGTTATTTCTTTCCAGAGCAACAGTTAGTCTACAAATGCCATTTAAAAGACAGCAACAACCATAAAAGGCCCGAACATTCAATGCTAATGCTCAGTAAGATGTGCAGACAGAATGGGCAGACACCCACTACTCCAGGGAAATGAGAGCAAGGAGATTGGGTGAGTACAATGAGAGTTGGCAAGTGACAAACGTACTCTGAGATCCTCCGAAGGACCAAGAGCCACACAACTCTTGACGAAGCTGTGTGTGCTGGCAGACCCACATCACAGCCCAGCTTGCTCCCATACCCTGGGGAAATCTGCCCTCCAGCCCTGCTGCTGCCCTCCCCAGGCTAGGGACACCTCCATGAGACTGGTATATGGAGGCTTCGCAGGGGCAGGATGATAAGAAGTTGAAAAAAAAATTTAAAAAAACACAAAAAACCCCAGCCAAGCCAAAGCAGCTAACATCAAAAGCAATGGCACATGTGTGGCAGGGGGAAGGTTTCTCATCTGTAACTTGAAGGCAGCTCCTTCCCTGGGGCAAAGTCCTGCTTTGACCATTCTAGTCCTTTCTCTCCTAGAGACAGAAGTCACTGCTGGAGGCATGAGGGTGATCTGGAAGCGTATCTGCCTGGGTCTGTGGCTGGCAGGGGGGTGGCAGGCTCCACCCCAGCACTGGGTGTTCTCCGGGGTGTCCCATGTGAGAGCTGGGCAAAACACAGTCGCTTTGGGGCTAAGAGAAGAGAGAGAAAACAGCACTGAAAAAAACTGCAGTGTTTTACTAGCACTGGTTGGGCTGATGCCCAGAGGAGGCAGGAGAGGAGGTCCCAGTAGCACAGGGGATTAGCAGTGACCACATACACATGCACACACTTTTCCCCAGGTCCTCCCTTTCAAATGCTGACCCATTGCTTCATTGACAAGAACATGAAAGCACACAGAAGACAAGTACAGTCGACCTCAAGTTAGCTGGCACTAATTTCCATCTACTGACCTTCTAACAGACCTCTGCAGAGCCTGACCAGCTATCACAATCCCGCAGCTCACTCATGAAACCTGTCTTTAAACCACGAGCACCTGGAGTGCATCTGAAACAAGCACTTGGATCTTGCACCCTTGCTGCTCTCCTCCTGGCAAGCCAAAAACATGCCAGCCACCTGAGGTGGCCACCAAGCTCTAGAGATGTGTCAGGTCTGTTCTGCACTGAACAGCCTTCCAAACCCCTAGGCAGGACCAGAGTTAAGCTCTTCAACAGAGCTAGATGTCTGGTTTATCAAGTTTGAGGAGATGGAAAATAGGAGGACCTGAGGTGCAGGGCATGGCCTTCAGGAAGAAGCAGAAGATGCTTTGACAGTATCTGATGGTCCCAGAGGTTAACAGAGATCCCTGTGAGAGAGCAGGGCACCCTTCCAGTAGCAGAAGACGTCTGGCACTGAGGAATAAACTGCCCCAGGGACAGTACTTGCCAGGGCAGATCTGGGTAAGCACGGAGGCAGGAGAGACCCATCCCCCCTGCCTGGTGGTGCCATAGGCTGGAGAAGCATTACTGCAGAGATGGACTTCTCAAGTACCCAGACCAAGTCTCCACACTACCAGCCCCAGCCCAGAAAGCTGATAGTCCTTACAGAAATGTACAACATCCGCATAAGGGGCGGGGAAAGGGCCAAGCAGCTTTCACTCCCTATGCCCTCCTCAAGCTGCCATAGTTTGGGCTATTTGACCCAACCCCAGGGAAGACACTTGAGAGGACAGCCCTGAAGGGCACTGTGACGTCAGATCCAATGCTGCAGACCTCGTCTCCTCATGCTCGAGGGCTAGCAGCAGGTGGATGGGCTCTCAATAGAATCATAGAATCATAGAATATTAGGAGTTGGAAGGGACCTCAAAAGATCATCTAGTCCAACCCCCCTGCCACAGCAGGATTCCCTAGACCAGGTCACACAGAAGCGCATCCAGATGGGTTTTGAATATCTCCATAGAAGGAGACTCCACAACCTCTCTGGGCAGTCTGTTCCAGTGCTTTGGCACCTGAACTGTGAAAAAACTCCGTGTATTCACACGGAATCTCCTATGCTTCAGCTTACAGCCATTGCCTCTTGTCCTGTCACTGGGCTTCACTGAGAAGAGCCTGACCTCATCCTCCCGACACACACCCTTCACATATTTAAAAGCATAGATGAGGTCACCCCTTAGCCTCCTTTTTTCCAAGCTAAAGAGACCCAGCTCCTTCAGCCTTTCCTCATAAGGAAGATGTTCCAGCCCCTTCACCATCTTATGGTACAGAGGATCTTCATCTCACATGTGCTTTATACCACCTGTCAAAGCTTACCAGTGCATGGCTGGAATGACTCCGTTACAGAAATGGCAATTAAATAAACCATACCAAAATAAGACCCAGAGAGAGTTACCTTCTAAAGGAAGAACCCATTCTCTGGTCTTTTGCTCTTCAACTCTTGGTGCAACTAAAGTCTTCCTTTCTGGTCATGCACCAGCTAGAGCAAGGTGATTCATGTCTACCAACCAGGCAGTGCATGTCCCCCTGTGCTGGGACACCCAGGAAGTATTAGCCCAGAAAATACGGAGCACGAGAGCAGAGAGAAGCTCTTACCCCTTGTCTGTTCTCCTGGCTCAGTGCAGAGGTGTATGTTTCGGGAGTCTCCAGTGGGCTGCTGACAGTCCCAAAGTGCCCCGAGGTTGAGCTCAGAAAAGGCTGCTGGGCCACAGAGGGTATAGGGCTCAGCTGCTTCTTGGGAATAAGCTGGTGTGAGGAAGTGGGGAAAAAGCTGGAGTACTGAGCCATCTCCTCCTGGGACCTGCTGCTGCCTGGAGTTTCCACACTGCATAATCCATTCAGGTTAAAGTGCACTGTTGGTGCACTGGGCCCTGGATCCAAGCAGCCCTGGTGCTGGGAGACGAAGTCTTGGCTCATGCCATAAAAACCAGGCTGAAGTGAGGATCCTAGGAGTGGGGAAGCATAGTCCTGCCATGGACTAGGGCTGCTGCTGGGAAGGAGGTGTGGAGCAGAGTCAGGGCTCTGGCTGCACAACCCACTCATCAGCAAGTGATGGTGTTTTGGCTGCCTGGGTGGTCCCACACAGCCCCGGCACTGGCTGGGCAGGAAGAAGGACTGGCGAGCATCCTCTTGGGGGCTGGGATGAGTGACTGGGAAGTCACCCTCTAGCTGCCACATCCTGGGTGCATCCTGTGGGCGTGACATTCCTGGAGACGAGCCTGACACCTTTTCCCACGAGGTACCCTGTGCTGGCTGGGGAAAGTGGAGCAGACCCTCCTCCTCAGCTGGCCTCCACTGTGAGCCATCGGCCAGCTCTTCCTCTTCAGGCAGCTCTGACAGCAGCGGGGGTGGCTGTCCTGGCATGGTATGGAGGGGCTGTTCCCACAGTGAAGCAGGGGCCTGGCCTGGGGCAACACTGGGCAGGTACTGCTGGGGCAGGTACTGTGAGTCTTTGTTCTCCATATGGGCCTGGTACATACCGGTGCCTCCATGTAGACTTGGAGATGTGCCTGGCAGAGGACAGACCTGTTGTCCTCCCTCATGCTTGCTCACCAAAGTGGCATGGATGTAGGAGAGAATCTTGTTGCTGGCGAGACAGTCATTCAGGGATGGGGTGCCGGAAAGGTCCATATTGACCATCACCATTTTCTCATCCAGCAGTAGCAGCTCCAGGTCTTCAGCATTCAGCCCCAGGCCTTCTGGTGCACTGAAGAGCTCATTGTTGGAACAGTTCTTGTCACCCTTAACTGAGAGGGAGTCCAGGGTGGCTAAGAGAGGGTCCTCCTGCTGCAAATCCACCACCTCCTCTTTGAGGCTGTCTGCCCTTGAAGAAACTGCTGCAGAATCCATATTCCAGGCATCTCTTCCTGCATCCAGCAAGGGCATGTGCTTGAGGTGGTCCATGAAACTGCTGCTGAAGGCACGATCAGGTGCAGGAGCTGGATGAGAGGCATACACCGCCTTGTCCTGTTGCATCACAGCACCCAGCAGAGAACTGGGATCAACAATATTCTTCTGGGAGCAAGCTCCATGACTGTAGGAGGTCTTCTTGATTTTCCCTTTGCTCTGGAAAGAGTCAGGGAAGCCCGGGAGAGGGTAAGCACTTTGGTATAAGAGCGCCTCTCCTGTAGCAAAGGTAAAGGGAAGATGCATAGACCGTTTCCGAAGGTGCTCTCCTCCTTCTTCATCTCTGCAGAGTAGGAAGAAGAGATTGCAGCTTGCACATGCACAAAGACACTCCATGAAGTGCTTCTGCAATGGGCAATTGTGATTTCCTGCAAGCCAAAGCCCCTTTGCTATGAACATCATCCAGGTACTGAGCAGAACCACACAGAGATTTACATACAAACACATGCAGACACATAGGTATTTTTATACATATATACACACATAAGAACAGACATCTTTAGCATAACTAAGAGGATACTTAAAATGCAAAGGGTAACAGAACTCTGCCAGACAGAAGTCACACCTTTGCCCTGCTCATCTACGCCACAGCCACCGCGTAGGAGAACACTGCTGAGCTGCTGCCATACAGCAGCCACATTTGAGGTCTCTGCTGTTCCTGCACCCACGTGGGCCTAAAGCTGCTAGAAAGCAGCCACCAGTCTCCTCATGTTAAGTCTGGACTGGTGCCAAGGACTCTGGGGCAGGGATGAGAAATGACAGGCATTGCTCAATGCTCTCCCATTCCTGTGGGGCTGCCTTGCAGAGGGGGATGTGGCTGAACAGCATCAAAACACAGTATCCTATGGCTGCTCCTTTAAAAGGCACAGAATGGTTTGGGTTGGAAGGCCACTTTAAAGGTCACCTAGTCCAACTCTCCTGCAGCAAGCAGGAACTTCTTTAATAATAAGGCTATTGTTTCAAAGGGTATTCATTCCCCTAATCTGGGGAATATGGGCAGGGAAAGGTGTGACTCCCCCCTAGCCCAAGAGGAGATGGTCAGTGACCTGCTGCGTCACCTGGATGAGCACAAATCCATGGGGCCAGACGCGCTGCACCCAAGGGTGTTGAAAGAGCTGGCGGAGGTGCTCACCCAGCCACTTTCCATCATTTTTCAAAAGTCCTGGCTGACTGGGGAGGTACCAGCAGACTGGAAAGCAGCCAATGTTACCCCCATATATAAGAAGGGAAGGAGGGATGATCCGGGAAATTACAGGCCTGTCAGTCTGACTTCTGTGCCAGGAAAGCTGATGGAGCAGATCATCCTGAGTACGCTTCTGTGGCACTTGCAGAGTGGCCAGGGGATCAGGTCCAGTCAGCATGGCTTCACAAAAGGCAGGTCCTGTCTGACTAACCTGATCTCCTTCTATGATGGGGTAACCCGCTTATTAGATGAAGGAAGGGCTGTGGATGTTGTCTACCTTGACTTTAGCAAGGCGTTTGACACAGTTTCCCACAGCATTCTCCTTGAGAAACTAGCTGCTCGTGGCTTGGATGAGCACACGTTTGGCTGGATAAAAAATTGGTTGGATGGCCGAGTCCAGAGGGTTGTGCTCAATGGAGTCAAGTCCGGTTGGCGGCCGGTCACGAGTGGTGTCCCTCAGGGGTCAGTGCTGGGGCCTCTCCTGTTCAACATCTTTATTGATGACTTGGATGAGGGGATAGAGTGCACCCTTAGTAAGTTTGCAGATGACACTAAGCTGGGTGGGAGTGTCGATCTGCTTGAGGGTAGGCAGGCTCTGCAGAGGGACCTAGATAGGCTGGATCGATGGGCAGAGGCCAATGGGATGAGTTTTAATAAGGCTAAATGTAGAGTCCTGCATTTTGGGCGTAACAACCCCCAGCAGCGCTACAGGCTCGGGAAGGTGTGGCTGGAGAGCTCCCCAGCAGAGAAGGACCTGGGGGTGCTGATTGACAGCCGGCTGAACATGAGCCAGCAGTGTGCCCAGGTGGCTAAGAAGGCCAATGGCATCCTGGCTTGCATCAGGAATAGTGTGACCAGCAGGAGCAGGGAGGTGATCTTGCCACTGTACTCGGCACTGGTGAGGCCACACCTCGAGTACTGTGTGCAGTTTTGGGCACCGCAGTTTAGGAAGGACATTGAGGTACTAGAGAGGGTGCAGAGAAGGGAAACTAAGCTAATCAGGGGTCTGGAGAACAGGCCTTATGAGGAGAGGCTTAGGGAGCTGGGGTTGTTTAGCCTGGAGAAGAGGAGGCTGAGGGGAGACCTTCTCGCTCTCTTCAGCTACTTGAAAGGCCATTCCAGGGAGGTGGGTGTTGGCCTCTTCTTCCTTGTGACTAGTGACAGGACTAGAGGGAATGGGCTTAAGCTGTGCCAGGGTAGGTTTAGATTAGATATTAGGAAGAATTTCTTTACTGAAAGAGTGGTAAGATATTGGAATAGGCTGCCCAGGGAGGTGGTGGAGTCACCATCCCTGGAGGTTTTTAAGAAGAGGATAGATGTGTTTCTTCAGGGGATGATTTAGGGATAAGAGTAGTGTAGGGCTATCGGTTGGACTAGATGATCTTGAGCGTCCTTTCCAACCGCAATGATTCTGTGATTCTTCAGCTAGATCAAGTTGCTCAGAACCCTATCCAGCCTCACTGTGAATCAAATATCCTGCCCTTGCTCAAGGCCTCCCAGAACCTACAGCAATGGAAAAAACCAACTTGTCCCCATCCTAGCCTGGGCTGACTCAGACGGCACTTACACGAGGGGTCTCTGCATGACAATGATGTACTCAGGCTTGCCGTTCTTGTATATGAGCCGTGCGTTCGCCTGCACCCACTTCCAGCGATTCTCTTTTGTCAGCAGGCGGAAGACTGTCAGGCCGCTCTCGCCTGTCTTCATCACTGCCAGGAGGAAGCACACATGCCGAGGCTGTCAGCACATCACCAGAGGCAGGGCTGCCTCCAGTGATGCTGCCAGTTCTAGCTGGGATAGGCAGGTGGGGTCACTACAGTAGCATAGCTGGCACACACAGGGGACACCATCCCAGCTAAATACCCCTCACTATACTCCACCTCAAGCTCTCTGCAGTGACAAAAGCATCACAGTAAAGCATAAAGCAAAGCATCCTATGGGGAAGGAGCTAGTGGGCTCCACACGGCAGCCAATGGAGCCGCCTGCGGTGCTAGGCCATTCATCAACCTCAGAGGTGGGCACAAGCAACCAGGGAAGGCACTCTTACTCCTGACGTGGTTCTCAGCACAGTACAGCATGTCAGCAGCATGGACAAACTGGTAGCCAGTGCCACACATCCGCAGCTCTGCCTCGGTGTAACCCAGAATGATCTTCCCCCTGTGCAAGACAAGAATGCACCCAGCTCAGCACCAGAACTGGTGTGGGACATCATCCAGGCAAAGTATGGAATGGCATGCTGGAAGCCCACAGCATCACCCCTCAAATTAGCTCTGCTGCTTACTTGGCATCACATGCCAAGGGGGTGAAGTCCAGCTTGTGCTTCGTCCTGAAGATCATGTTCTTGGTTCGGATATGCAGGATGGATGGGGGCTGCAAGGGGGTGGAGATAGCAAAGAGAGCAAGCTGGGGTGGCAGTGCAGACCCATCTTCAGACCTTTTGTTCTGCCCATGAAGGAATTTCAGCCTGCCTTGAAGATTTAAAGCCTCGAAAGAGAAGAAAAGTTCAGTGTCACAAACAAAATCAGATGGAGAGAGAAGAGAGGGAGGAGAGCTACGTGGAATGCAAGTAATCTTGCTGCAGAAATGCATATAAACTCTTGTGACTTGTCCCTTGCTACTCCAGTGTTCCCCACTAAAATAAGAGAGGACCAAGGAGATGCTACACTGAGCTCTCTGAAGTAGCAGCCTACTGCTTTCTTGCCCTGCAGCCACTTGCTGCTGGCCTGGGGCTCAGACATCCAGCAGCTGCAGGACCAAACCCGCACTGGAGCTGCATCAGGGCATCATGTGATGCACGAGCTGCTTTTCGTTTTAACTGAGCTACATCACAGCCTTATCGGGGACCATAGGATTGCTTCTACACATAGGACAATCAGGGCTCTTTGTATTGAGGTTCCAGACTAAAGCAGGATGAGAGGGAGAAACAGGGTCATTTCACCTGTGGTTATGAAGGTAAGAACCCCATTAACTTGGAGCAGAGAGAAGGAGGGATGAACACCACCTACTTAGTCTTAAGACATGCCTGTAACAGAAAAACCTGGGAAAATGTGTGTAGGAAAAGCAATTTTGTTCTGAGAGGACAGGAACAAAATTCACACAGGGAGATTGTAGGTACAGACCAACCTATGAAAAACAGCTGAAATACCTCCTTGTTGAGACAAGTAAGTGCTGCCCATGGCAGAAGTAAGTGCTGTGTCTTTCAAGGCAAACTTTTATGCTCTAGCAGATGCATGGACACCTTGGGGTGAGCCTACACCCCTCCTGCTGTGGAGGTCACAGCGTGGATCTGTACTCACCAGAAAGCCGGAGGAATTATCCAGGAGGCAACGGAAACGGCACACAAAGCTCCTTTCCAGAAAGGAGGAGTTTTCTGGGGGCAGCTGATCCAGCTTGAAGGCAACAGCAGAAGAGTCAAGACTCTTTCCCTCTGTGGGAGAGAGGGACTTGGAAAGGAGCAAGCAGGGGTCCCCCAGCAAGGGCTGAAGGTCCTCAGCAAGAGCTGGAGGTTCCCAGCATTGGGGACTGTGGCAGTTTGCAGAGCACAGCAACAGAAATCCAAGGAAAGCCACAGTGTTTTGGATTAACCCTTAGCTTGAGCCACAAGGCAGTTAGTCCCATGTAAGTGGTGGCAGGGAGCTAGGATTCCCAGCATATGTGGGGAGCTACACACCTCATGCCAACCGTGATACATGGCTCCCAGCCTGCATTTACCTTCTGGAGAAGGCTCAACCTCAGGAGTATGGGGTGGGTTGAGGGCCCAGTGGAGGTTGCGTCTGAATTCCTGCTGGTCTTCCGTGTGGATCAGCTCAAAGACACTCTGGTGCATGACATCTGTCTACAGGAAAAAAGCAATGCATGAGTTCTGCAGCCTGTCCCCAGGCACCTGTTTTCATGTGCCACCTGGAAACAGCCTGTCACAGACCCAGCTGGCCATATTATTACCCAATTTCCCTGGTGCTCACCCAGGTCCCTGGCTGAATGATGTTAGACACCTCCCACCAGAGCTGAGGCTGGTGGGAACAGACAGCACATCTGGCTCTAAGGACTACTTGCCCATGTTGGGCCAGACCTCCACCCCATCCTAAAGACCTACTAGCATAAGCAATACAGCTACCCTCTGACATGCTCATTCCTGTAACATTGTGTTCAAAATCCTAGTGCTGACTTACAGGTTGAGTTGAAAAGATGGGTTTGGGAACAGAACAGCGGCAAAGTCACCCCATCCCCACACTGTTCCTGAGAGAACAAGGCACTTGCTCCAGGACTTGCTCCCTCTGCCCAGGTAGTGCTCCCTTTCCCAGATGCAGGGGAAAGCCAACTCTGTGAGAGCAACACCAAACCACAGTAACCAAAGGACTGTAGGTAACTCCCACTTCCCCATAAATCTGAACTAATGCCCAGATAAACACAAAGCATTGGAGCCCTATAGGATTTACCAAGGCTCACTCAGAGGAGCAGGTGCCCAATGGCAAACTGGACAGGGAACACCAAACATCTCACTAAGGCATTACACAATGGGGCTGTGAACCTCAAAGCCTGTTAGCACCGTTGGTGGAAAGCATCTGTGGTATAGTGAAGTGCTTTCAGACCTTCATGTGACCACACCTGGCAACGTAGGGTCCAAATTCACAAGACCAAGGAAAGCCCCAGACAGCCCCATGACACTCTGTTGGGAACTTGGCAGTATTCTTCACCACCAAGGAAAAATACTCTCTGCAAACCCAGCACAGCAAGTCAGAGATGTCCCACCAACCTGATGAAATCCCAAATAGTCCTGAATCGTATGCGAAGAGTAAAATATCAGTCCTTCTGATGTCACCACCAGCACAAATCCGTTGAGTGCCTAGGGGAGAGACGAGAACAGCAGGTACATGCCGCGCTTACATCACCCTTTTCTAAGAGGACATTCTGCTTGGACACTGGTCACCTAAGTCCTGGCTGGTCCCAGCTGGCAGGCAGCTGAGCCACTGCCCCACCAAGAGAAAGGTGTAGTGCAGAAGACAAAGCACAGGAAGCCCTGGAAGGAAAGGAAGCCCTTCCCACTGGCATCACTGTTATAACATGAGTTACTGCCCTGGCTTTCAACAAATTCTCCAATGGACTCTTCCAATGCACTCTTCAAGCAGCTTCTTGGTTTCATACCCCTCCTACAGGATGGGAACAGCTCCAGAGACCTCCATTCTTGTAACTGTCTCTATGCACATACTTTGCCACAGTGCCAGAGCAGATGCACCTAAACCCAAAAGTTTTTGCAGACCTGATGAGCCTGTTTTGCCTAGAAGTAGTCATGGTCTGCAGCTCATTCTTAGATTTTCCTCTGCTCTGTCTTGCTTGACTAAACTCCACCAACCAAAGGCTGGTTGGAGAAAAATGGAGATCAATGCCATCAGAGCTCACCAAGAAAACAGATGGTACCCTCTGCTGGGTTTCTCTAAGGTCATGTAGTTATTTCATACAGCTCCCCGAGTGCGTCCTAACCCAAACTGATGGAAAACTTTGCTTCCATTCCAGGAGCGTTCACTCAGTATTGGACATTTATACTCATCCTTATGTGAGGCAAATAAAAATCTCAGAACTGCTCGCAGATGAAAACAGACACTATCAGGAGCTGGTCCATTATGGCAGAAGCAAGCCTTTCTGATAACCTTGAATCCAAACAGTGTTTCCTGTCAACTGCGTTTAACGTTAACCTGTGCCTACTGCACCCATGCCTGAGTGGGGGCTCAACTCACGTAGTGCTCATCCTCCCTGCAGCCTGGGAGGGTCTTGGCAGCTGCATGTGCCTTAGGACCAATTGAGGCTGGAAAAGCTGGGGGATGTTCAGTGGAGAGCAAACCCATCACAGATCACTGCATGCTCCCAGAGATGGCTTGGCATTCCCAGCTGCTGCTTGGCCCATGTGGATGGGGATATTCCTGCTGATTTGGCGAAAACTTCCCCATCTCCTGGCCTTGTTTGTATCTTTCCTGTCCCCTCCAGGTGCCAGAGGACTGTGGTGTGCCTGTCCAGGCTGTCCATGCGCAAAGAATAAGGCCTAGAAAGGTGTTGTCTCCACTGCTTGGTCCCTCCTCCTCCACCTGTGTTCCAGCCGGTCAACCCAACTCTGCAAAATGCTTTAACCAGTGAAAACAGAAAAGATGAAAGCTAAAGCATGGGAATGTGTTTTTTGAAATCACAGAGAAAATAACTGATTTCTGACATTTTCTTGCAAAGCAGGAGGAAAGACAGGAAGATTTGGGGGAAAACCACAAAATCACTGGTTGATGTAAGAGTATCTTTTCCTTTCATCAAATAAATCATAGAATGGTTTGGGCTGGAAGAGACCAACACCCCTGCCAGGGGCAGGAACACCTTTCACTAGACCAGATCGCTCAAATGATTTACCCAAACTCACTGACAATGTGCTGCAATGCACTCATTAATCATCCTTCCAAAGCAACACATGGCAGCAAAAGGACAAAGGATCAGTGTTCATGGGGAAAAGGGATGTCTGCAGTCACCTGTACCTGGGTGTCCTGGTTTGAGTTAGAAGAGAACTAATTCTGTTCAGTGATTTTAATTTTCAGCTCAGTCTCTTCTATTTAACTGCACTTTCTGAAATTAACAGCATGTTTTCACAGACAGTATCTGCTTCTAGTAGTGATATCAATCAATATTTAACGAACAGTGTTTATAGTTAGTACCAAGGATTGGTATGCACTGCTAAATCGTGTGTACCATCTTTGGGGGGTGCAGGGCAAAAGGCCACACTTACAGGCAGAAGCAGACAGGACAGGTGACCTTAAACTGATCAATCTGATCATAGTTACCATAGTCAGTATAAAGCTGAAGGATCAGCTTATCTTCTTCTATTGCCATCATCTGAAGAGGACTCTGTCCATTCTGTTCCAGAATCCAACTCCTGAATTCAGTTCCTATCTGACACTGTGGCTAGTCTGGGACTTCCCCAGTGCCTGCCCAGAGCAGTAGTGGGGATAGTGATGCAATTGCCATCAGGGGGTTGGGTTCAGAATTGGGTCTTTATACATTTGTACATATTACATTTTTGTAGTATTATTATTTTCATTAAAGTAGTTTTAGTTTTCTTTTCCAATCCGTAAGTCTCTGTCCCTTTTTCCCTTTCTGTTCCCCTTTGTGAAGGGAGAGTGGTTAATAGAGAGCATCCGTCACTCATTTAGTGGCCAGGCCAGTCCTAACCCTCGACAGATACACAATAGCCACATGACGCTCACAGCCACGCTCCTCTTCTTCTGGAGCTCTCTCTCTGCGTGGTGTACAGATGTATACCACTCTAAAAGTCCATCCCAGAGCACATGCTCATGTATGCATGCCCTCCACCCAAACAGGCTGAACACTGTGCTTTGTTTTCACAACATAAATACTTCAGCAGCTTTGCCCATGCAGGTTCGAAGCACTAAGCCCTCCCCACAGAAAAGAGCAAATGCAGTTTGTGATGCATTTTTAATGTTACATAACTTACACATTTTACAGTTCACTGGCCCTTCCGTCCTCTCCTCAAGCTCCAGCATTGCAAAGTCAACATTCAAGTGAGCATTGCGCTTCCCAGCCAGAAGGGGCTGAGCTGCTCAGAGCTTCCATCATCCTCAGGATAGGCTCATTCTCCAATTTGGGAAGTAATTTGGTTGTTTCCTCTGAGCCAGCAGCCCCAGGGCTGGCAGGACAGTACACAGGAGAAGGGATCAGGGTGCTGACTGGCAGTGTCTTGGCACCTGGAGATCCATAAAGATTTGAAGGTGCAGAGCAGCTTCCCCACCAGTTTGGGAGCGCAGCTGCTGTCCCAGGAAGCCCTGGCTTTTCAGCCCTGCTCTCTAGCACTACATAGGAGCTGACATGCAGAAGAATACTGTTAACACAAGCAGTGGCTCGTGTCCAGGGGAGCACCCCTAAGTGCTCTAGGCACGCAGGCACTGCAGCAGCCTTTGCCAACCACAGGGAGCAAGACTCTGTGGCCCAGAGCCTGGTGCTTTAAAGACCTTGTCATCACCTTGCCAGAACTGGGAGCAGGCCCATAGGAATTTCCGGCTGACCACAGGTGGCAGGCATCACTTTGTGACTCAGGTTCCTCAGCTCTGAAATGACCCCAATAGACTTCCAGTAAACACCTTCAAGACCATGGTGCTACCTAAGAGTAAAGGCCATGAAAACCCAAAGAAATCACTGGGTTAGCTCCCCAAAAGCTGAACAGTTTTCACTGACAAGATAGCACCACCTGGTCACCCATCCCTGAGTGCAACAGGTCATTGTGGTGACAGTCCCACCAACTGGAAGCAAGACCCCTCTAGAAGGCAGCTGTTCTCCTGCCGTGTAGACCCTGGAAGACTTATTGCTGTCCAGATCCTGTACCACTAACCTGACTCCAGGCAGGGAAGCCACAGTAACCAACCCTGGCCTGCTTCCCCCGCTTCATAATGTATAAAAATCAGGATTAATTAGGGTCTAGAGTGTAGTTTCAGCTAAGTCTAGCTATAGTTCCTGCCAAGTCCTATTTCATTGTCCAGGTCGGTTTTTCTCCCCTGTCTCCTTCCCTTTATTCTGGGCACAAGCGCTCTATTTACTGGGGTTGATCTCAATGCGTTGGAATCTGCTGCAGAGGTTAATTAGTGTTGCCAAACGCGCTTTAACCCTTTAAGCAGCTTCAGGGGCAAGCAGCATCTTGCAGCACTCTGTCCTTCCCTAACTGCATTCACCAGCAGGCAGATTTAACATTCAGCAGTCAGCAATGTGTACCTGCATTGCTGGGCACCTGGGCAGAGGTAGTCCACACAGATCTTAGCCTTGCTAAGGCCTTGGTGATTCCTTTAGAGGGATTTTTGTGCCTAACCTCAGTTTCAGATACCTTTCTCTGCTGAGACTGCTGCTGGAAACAGCCCTGGTGGAAAAAGACACATCAAAAAAAGTAAGGCTTTAAAATTAAATGAAGGGAAGGGAAGAATCAGGGTGAAAAAAATGATTAGACGAAGAAAGTTAGGACATCCAAGGTGACAGACTGGGTAGGCATAGTTTTATAAACTCGTAGGAATGTTTCCTTGGAGCACGGAACCAAGTCCTGAGTCCCTGCCACATCCACCATTATGCAGATGGACCTCCAGGAGAGCCAAACCTAAACACAGAGCTTTTAACAACCCAGTTCTAAAAGGATGGCATCAAATTCTGGGAGGAGTTGATAAGCAGAACATCCATCCCCAGTAAGCCTCACTGAGCATAGTTTTATTATATCCACAGGAGAAAACCCTCAGGGCTTTGGTTATGAACCAGCCTAGCGTTAGCCCTTCCCACTAGCCACTGAGACCCTGGGTTCCCAGCTCTCAAGCAGGGCAGTAATTATACTCACTGCTGAGCAAGCTTTTGAATAAGAGCTGGGGCTGAGCAGCATGCTTGCCCTGCTCTGGATGACAGCCAGGCAGAAGACAGGGCTGCAGTCTGTGCCTGGGTGCCAGATGGGAAGGGGAGACCTGTGTCCTTGCAAGACCTTGCACTGCTGGAGCCTGACCTCTCCCTATTCTGTGCGCACCATTTGTAGACAGAAAGTCATTCCCTAGCACCTCTGAAGAAACTGGGGAAGCAGTAGGCTCAGTCCAACTGTGCCACAGCATCACCAATGTTACTTCCAGTATCACCAAAAGAGGCAACTATACGCTCTCACAAAGCTCCTGGGATACATCCATGTGCCCTGTCATGCACCCTGTGTATATGGGCTGAGCATATGGACCATCAGCACCTATCTATGTACTTGGTGTCATGCATCACTGCCTGAAAATTAGGGGAAAGAACCAGGCCTGCCAGTGACAAGCAATGGATGGCACCCCGAACTCTGAGGGACTATGTGCTAGTGAGATCCTTCAGCCTACATTGTGAGGTAATGGCTATAATAAAGCACACTTGAAATGTTTTTACACCAATGTATGCAGCATGAGGAACGAGCAAGAAGAGCTTGAAGCCTTGGCCAAGTTGCAGGGATATGACATCACTGGCGTAAGTGAAACCTGGTGAGTTAAGTCCTGTGAATGGTGTGCCATGATTGAAGGTTAACGGCTCTTCAGGAGAGACAGACAAGGCAGACAAGGCTGGAGAGCAGTATTGTATGTAACGGAGGGGCTGGAATGCACAGAGCTTGCAGCTAGCTATGGCAAGGTTAAAAGACTCTGGGTTTGGATTAAGGGACAAACAAATAAAGCAGTTATCATCGTGGGAGTCTACTAAAGGTCACCTAGCCAGGACAACACTGGTAAATTACTTTTTAAGGAATGAATGGATGCCTCTAAAGGTATTGGTGGATGAGAAGCTTGACATGAGCCGCCAGTGTGCGCTTGCAGCCCAGAAGGCCAACTGTATCCTAGGCTGCATCAAGAGAAGCGTGGCCAGCAGGTCAAGGGAGGTGATTCTCCCCCTCTACTCTGCTCTCGTGAGACCCCACCTGGAATATTGCGTCCAGTTCTGGAGCCCCTATTACAAGACAGATACAGGGGTGCTGGAACGAGTCCAGAGAAGGTCCACGATAATGATCAGAGGACTGGAGCACCCCTCCTACAAGGACAGACTAAGAGAGTTGGGATTGTTCAGTCTGCAGAGGAGAAGGCTCTGAGGGGACCTTATTGTAGCCTTTCAGTACCTGAAGGGGGCCTACAAGAAAGCTGGCGAGGGACTTTTTAGGAGGTCAGACAGTGACAGAACCCGGGAAAATGGGTGTAAGCTAGAGGAGGGTAGATTTAGGCTAGATATTAGGAAGAAGTTCTTCACTATGAGGGTGGTTAGGCAGTGGAACATGTTGCCCAGAGAGGTTGTGGAAGCCTCATCCCTGGAAGCTTTTATGACAAGGCTTGATGGGGCCCTGGGTAACCTGATCTAGTGGATGGTGTCCCTGCCAGGCAGGGGGGTTGGAACTGGATGATCTTTGAGGTCCCTTCCAACTCTGACAATCCTATGATCCTATGACTATGGGAGACTTCAACTTGCCAAATGTCAACTGGGAATACCACACAGCTGGCATAAATAGGTCCAGAATATTCCTAAAACACCTGGATGATAACTTCTTGGTACATGTACTAGGGAGCTGACTAGGAATGGTGCCCTCCTTGACTTGTTGCTTGTTAACAGAGGTGGTCTCATGGATAAAGTGACAGTAGGTGGCCATTTTGGCCCCAGCAACCATGAAGCAGTCATGTTTAAAATTTCTCGCAAGAGAAGGAAAACTGCAAGCAAAACTTCAACTCCAGACACAAGGAGAGCAGACTTCAGGTGGCTCAGGGAACTACTTAGTAATGTCCCTTGGGAAAAAGCTTTTGAAGGTGCTGGGGCATATGAGTGCTGGCCACTTTTCAAGTATCACCCCC
The DNA here is from genome assembly GCA_013399015.1 of Galbula dea. Classification (NCBI taxonomy): domain Eukaryota; kingdom Metazoa; phylum Chordata; class Aves; order Piciformes; family Galbulidae; genus Galbula; species Galbula dea. The sequence continues at coordinate 63,432 of VWZX01009067.1, read as the reverse complement.
TAAGACCACAGGAACAGGCAATTCCAAACTGTTGGAAAGTCAAGCAGGCAAGGCAGAAGGCTAGATTGCCTAAGCAGGGAGCTTCTTCTGGAGATTAGGCAAAAAAAGAAAGAACATGCCAACAGAAGCAAGGCTGCGCAACATGGGAGGATTACAGAGATGCTGTTCACCACTGTAGGGAGAATACTCAGGTGGCCAAAGTTCAGTTAGAGGTGAAGCTGGTCAGTACTGTGGGGGACAGTAAAAAGAGCTTTTCAAAATATGTTAATAACAAGAGGCAGACCAGAAACAACACTGGTCTGTTACTTGATGAGGATGGTAACCTCACAAACAAGGACATATATAAAGCAGAGACATTTAATGCTTTCTTAGCCTCAGTCTTCAACACCAATGATGGGCTCTGGATCCCCCAGAGCCCTGCCTGAGCTAGAGACCCATAACTTCAAGAATGATAGAACTCCCAGCCAACACAAAGCTTGTGCAGGACTTGCCGCTCCAGCTAGATCCCTATAAGTCCATGGGGTCTGATGGGATTCATCCAAGGATATTTAAAGAGCTGGCTGATGTCATTGCGAGGCCTCTCTCAATGACTTCACAACACTCTTGGGAGTCTGGGGAGGTCCCAATCGTCTGGAAATAGGCAAATGTTCCGATTTTCAAGAAGGGCAACAGAAATGACCCTGGTAACTACAGGCCTGTTAGTCTCACTTCTGTGCCTGGTAAAATTATGGAGAAGGTAAGAGTTATTATGGAGTTACTTATAAACATCTGAAAGACAACACAATCATTGGTCACAGCCAGCATGGGTTCACAAGGGGAAAGTCCTGCTTAACAAACTTAATTTCCTTTTATGTCAAGGTTACCTACCTGGTCAACCAAGGCAGACTAGTTGATGTAATCTTATTGTATTTCAGTAAAGCTTTTGATACTGTCTCCCACAGTACCCTTCTGGATAAAATGTCCAGCATAGAGCAAGGTTAAGTACATCATGTGATGGGTGAACAACTGGCTAATATGCCAGGCTCAAAGGGTTATAGTAAATGAGATTACACCAGGCTGGCAAACAGTCATTAGTGGGGTTCCATAGGGCTCCATTTTCAGGCCAGTGCTGTTCAATATCTTCATAAATTACTTGGATGCAGGACTGGAAGGTATGGTAAGTAAATTTACAGATAACATCAAATTTGGAGAAGCTGTTGACTGCCTTGAAGGCTAAGAAGCTCTGCAGAGAGATCTTTACAGACTTGGAAGGCTGAGCAATCACAACTGTAAAAAGTTTAACAAGGGCAAGTGCTAGATTTTACACCTGGGATAGGGAAACCCTGTCTGTACCTACAGATTGGTGAATGAGGGGCTGAAGAGAAGCCCCACAGAAAGATCTGGGGTTTTGGTGGACAGCAAGTTGAATATGAGTTAAGTGTGCCCTCGCAGTCAAAAGGGCCAACCTTGTCCTAGGGTGCATCAAGTACTGCATTGTTAGCTGCTTAAAGGAAGCACTAGTTCCACTGTACTCTGCACTGCTGCAGCCTCACCTTAAGTATTGTGTGCAGTTTTGGGCACCATAATACAGGAGCGATATGAAGCTGTTGGAGAGCATCCAGAGGAAGGCCATGAAGATGGTGAAGATGATAGGGGAAGCTATATGCAGAGCTGCTGAGGTGGCTCAGTTTGTTCAGCCTGGAGAAGATGAGACTGAGGGGAGACCTTGTCACGGTCTATAACTTCCTCATGAGGGGAAGGAGAGGAGCAGGAACTGATCTCTTCCCTCTGGTGGCAAGCGACATGACCTGAGAGAATGGCATGAATTTCTGCCAGGGTAGGTTTAAGTTGGATATTAGGAAAACATCCTTCACGGAGAGGGTGGTTGAGCACTGGAACAGGCTCCTCAAGGAAGTAGTCATGGCACCAAGCCTGGCAGAATTCAAGAAGTGTTTGGACAATGCTCTTAGACACATGCTGTGATTTTTTTTAATATTTTTTTCTTTTTGGGGGGGTGTTGTCCTGTGCATAGACAGGAATTGGACTTGATGATCCTCCTAGGTCCCTCCCAGCTCAGGACATTCTGTGATTCTATGACACTGCAGGAACCACAAGTGACCATGGCATAAGTTGATACTTCCATGACATTTTCTTCTCCATTTTCACCAACATCCCCAACTCAGGACCAGTGTGCCCATGTGAAAACCACACTCATAACATCTTGCTTTCCTTGACTCCCATGTTACACCTTTGGCCCATTTACACACAAGGGCACGTAAGGTGAAGAGCTGAATCTCTGTGCTCAGAAATTCAGTGATGCTTCCACCAACATGGAAGGTCTCTTCCGTGGATAATTTACACATGGCAATTTTCTCCAGGAAGGATGGAAAAATGAGGGGAGAAGTAACACAGTTTCTGCCCCAGAAACCTGAAGATGTCAAACCTCTACTCCATCAGAAGCACTATGAGCTATGCCACATGAAATCACTGCTTCACCAAAACATCCCGCAACCAGTAAAACAAAAGTCTGCTCTTTGGGTAAAATTCAAAGGAGCTGGAAAGGGGACAAGAAGAAAAACCCTTGAAGGCATCTGCCAGGGATAGGTGGCCAGAGAGGATCACTAACCTGTAGGAGCAGTTCGCCCTCCAGTACTGCTGCCAAGCCTGGAGCTGGACCTTTGCTGCAGTCTCCATCCCTCTCTGCTTCCTTGGCACCCTGATTCTTCAGAGCAACTGCACGAATCAAAGGTAAGGGACTTCAGTGCTACAGTAACACATGCAAGTCATCACCACAAACTTCTGAAATGCTGACCTGGCTGCAAATCTGGGCAACGCTGTGCCAGGGGAAGCTGCGATGTAGTCGGCCCACTAATTCACCCCTCAGAAGAGTTGATTGTAACAGGACATTTCCCCACCCTCCAATACCCTCAATTCCCCCCATCTCTTCCTGTCCCCCTCCATCCCTCTCCCCGGTCCCAACTTTTAAGGACCTACAAAAGTGCAGAGCAGTTAAAGCCAGGGATCTTAATGCAGACTGGCATCAGCAGAATACCTACGGGTCCTGTGTTTAAGAGGAGTTAACTGCAAGCAGTAGCACAAAAGGACATGCTTAGTGAGCTCACCAGCTGGAAATTTTTCTTAGCATTTAGCAACAGCAACCATGGAGGTCTCCAGTCCTGATCTGAATGCAGAGCTAATGCCTCACATCATTGCTTGCAAGCAGCAAAAGCCAGCACTTGGTGCCGCACCGTACACACCACACTGGCTCTAAGCAGCCCTGCTTTTGCTGCAGGAGTCACTGCCTACCTTCTCCCCTATTTCTTTCTGAACTAGAGCGGATCAGCTCATTCATGCCAACTCTTCAAAGGACAGTGGACCAAGAGCAGCAGAAGTTTGCCCTATGTAAAAGACACTGCAGCAAACTTCACTCTTGCAGGACAATGAACATGCCATTTTGAAGGTACAATCCAGATAGCCCAGTCAATGATGTCTCATTACAGTTCGGCAACATAGTGGGTTTGTTCAATCAAATTAGGGCAAGCCACAGCTCACAGTGGAAGAAAAACAACACAGAAAAACACACAGAGGATACAAACATAGTAACCCGAGTTTACAGAAAATCTAATAGCGATTGATGCATAATAAATACAGATGAGGAAATCATTACTTAGTTTAAATAAAAGATGTGTTTAAATTTTGTACTGTGCTCCCCAAAAGCACAAACCCTGGCAATATTTTAAGATTAAGACAAGCAAGCCTGTGCATTGCAAGCTGATTCAGGAGACAATGGAGACTGCAGCAAAGCCAGGAAGCTTCTTGCAAGCATTATGAGGACAGAAGACAGCATTTTGCTTCTGGTAAACCAACTGCTCCCACCAGTATCTAAGAGAAAAGGTGTGAGGCACCAGCAGCAGCTACCACTGCAGCTTGTCCAATGTGCTCCTTCGCTCCAGCTCAGACAAGGCAAAAGCTCTTCTGAATTCGCCTTTCCCAGCTCCTGCGCCACATGTGCCAAAGTGATGCCATTCTCAGATGAAACAGGAGCAACAAGTGGACTCTGGAAGTAATTTAACACCCCACAAAGATGTCAGTGGGAGCGAAGCCATGAGCTGAGACAGAGCAGCAAGTCAGAAGACAGAAGGCACCAGTCACCAGCACATAAAACTAGCCTCTGTAATGCTCCGCTCACCTTGTACTTTGCCAAAGCAGCTGCCACAACTCAGCTCCTCCCTCCACAGGGATCCTGAAGGACCTCAGCACCTGTGCACAGAAGCTCATGGGTGAGCAGCTTCCCAGCTGTTGCAAAAAGCAGATACTCCAGATGCATCTCTGAGCCTTCCAGGACCACAAGGTCTGAAGCTGAACCCAGCAGCATCTGTGTTCACAAGGCAGGGGAACTACTTCGGTCTCCAAAGGTGAGCCCTCTGCAGCAGAGTCAGCATTTCTCTGCTGGGAAGGCAAGCACATAGCAAAGGCACACCATTTCCACTGTCAAGGTTCACCTTCCATCCCAAAATCCTTTGCATCCTCAGCAGGCATGTGCCGAGTGCTGGCTTGCAGGTGGATGGGAACACGGAAGGATGCTGTGGCCTGCAGGGCTGCAACAGTAAGCACGTGAGATTTTGGGGACAAAATGTTCTGCCCCAGATACAAGACCATCCCAAAGATTGACTCTGCTCCATAACCAAATGCAAAGCATGTCCTAGTTATACTATTGCTTTTAATTAAAAACAAACAAATGAAAAACCCCTGATACAGTAGCAAAAGCCCTGCTTCTGGGAGGTCTAAGAAATTCCCCTCAGGCTCAGGCTGCACAGATTATTTCAGGAACTATTTGAACATTGATGGGCCAAGAGCTTGAAATTAAGGTTACAGAATGTGTTTGTACAACAGCAGGTCAGTCCTAAACGTGCTGGGGCAAACATGCACACACCACTGCATCCTTACTGCTCTCCCACCTTGAACACCAGCCTGCTGTAAGCACAACTACCTAGGGACTGCCTGGAGTCCCCTGCCTGTGCGGGAGCTCAAGAAGCCTGCACAAAGTCCCGGGCATGGGCAGGTGATGGGGCGGAGCAGCCTGCAACACCCAGGCATGGTCCTGTGGTGTGGATGGAGCAGGTTTCTGGCATTGCCCTTCCAGCAACTTGCTTTTCTGATCCCTGGGAGCAAAATGGAGGAGCTATGAATTATTAAATGTCTCCGGTCCTCCTCTGCTAGCTCCTTGACTGCTGCCCTGGAGATGCAAGATAAAAATAAACCTGGATGGCTAAAAGGGTGCTGCCCACTACTAAGAGGTCTGGTTTAATGGTTTGATACTTCCCTGTAAAAGGAAAACTTGATCACAACTGCTGCCTAAAACAGACTTTGCTATCAGCATCTGGGCTATTCCTAAGCCGTGGTGCCAGAGGAAACACAAGTTATAACAGGATGGCCTACTGTCCCCCATGTGAATGACTGCCACCAAACACAGCCTGTTTCTGCAAACAGGATCGAACCACCATGGCTGAGAGGCTGCTCTCATATAAACTAGAATCCCTGTGACGGTCTTCCCTTGACCTTCACCAAACAGGGTGATTTCCATCCAAACCACCCAAGGAACCCCAAAGATGACCCACTCTTGGCTGCAGACATCTCAGGCTGGTGTCCTGTCTGGTGTCCCCCAGCTTTGTCTCTCCATAAATAGCCCCATGCAGCCCTTCAGGTCAGCAATTCAGCAGAACTGTCACAGCATATCAGGCTGACAGAGCAGACACAAGCCAGAGAGCTGCTGCAGCATCCTCCCCTCCCACCAGCTACCCTGGGGAAGGGAATGCTGGAAAGAGGCAAGCTTAGCACCAGGGAAAGGTGGCCTTCCCAACACAGTACTTGCCTTCACGTTGGGCAGGAACACAAGGTGTAGTCTTCACTGTACTGCATAACTGGGGACAGGCATTTGTAGGAAAAAAAAAAAGCCAAGAAAAGTGCCTTTTCCTGGGCTCCGTCCCTCTGGCTGAAGCCAAAAAACCTCGGAATAAAGAAACTGCTTATAGACAATATCTTTAAGCAGCAAGGTATTTATTACAGCTCTGGGAGCTAGTCAGCTAATGCTGGGCATACTAACCCTCCTTGAATGTACAGAGCAAGCTATTTTATACATTCTAGGGGCATGGTTACAACATTTAATCATACACATCAACGAATTCTTTACTCTTCTCTGTTGGCTGATCTAGCTCCTTCAAGCGTACAAAGTCCTGGCTCAAAGCCCCCTATATCTAGTTTAAACATCTAAGTTATGTGATTGTAGCCCAGTGGTCCTTTGTATATTACTCTCTAATATTTTCTTATAATAAAAAGACTTTGGTCTAAAGACTTTGGTTTAGTAACCAGAACAGAACAAGTTATTAACTAGTGTTTCTACAATGTGTTCCTAGCAAAACAGGCAGAACAAATATATGGTCTATTATCTTCTTCCAACCCAGCAGGGCAAGGTCCACCAACTAAGCCATCGTCAGCTCTTCTTGTACCTTGCTTACTTATCACGGTCACCAGCATCACCTTTGCTGCTGGTAGCTGTCAAAGGAGGAAGGTGAGGAGGGGGAAGTTCGTCACCTGAAAGCAGCAAGGGTTGCACATTTTTTCCACTATTTCTTCAAAGAATAAATAGCTTCTGCCAGAACCTGCAGCCTACTTTGCCATAAAAAGTCTTTTAGTGAAGAGGAAATAAAACTCTTCCTGCCTGGCCCTATCTCTGAGGAATAAGCTCTGTGTTTGTATAGTCCTTCCCCACAGGAGCAGGACACTTTCTATACCATGGTAGTATCACACAAAGGTTCCCCACATTGCTCCTCAGTTCTCTGCTGCCTGGCCCTGTGCTCTCACCCCCTGAGAGCAGGAGGGCTGGGGGGGCCAATGGGAGTGGGATTCCTTGCTCCATCTCCAGGACAGTATTTCCTGCTGTGCTCAGCTTGGGAAACTGCCTCTCACTGCCTACCAGGTTCGTCAGTGAACTCATGAACCTGCCAGGGCTTTGCAAACCTGAGAAATCTCTGCACCAACAATAGGGTATTAACATTTTTGAGAGGATATCTCCCAGCTCCCTTCCCTCCACCCAGTAAAACCTCCAAGTGGGAGCAGAGTTTTGCATCAGCCACTGACTGCAAAGGAGGAAAACAAAGCAACTCTGTCCCAAACCCACTCCAGGCACTCATACAGGAGGAACATCAGAAGGAAAACAAACTGCTTCATGGGTCTTCAAGAGCAGTGAGGGAAGGGTCCCCACCACATTTAAAGGAGGTGAAGAAACATTGAACCCAGATGTAAGTGATGGTGGAGACATCTGCATGCAATTATTAGTCTGAGCACGTCTTGAGTGAGGAGAAATGAGGGTGTTTGGTAATGGTGCTCCCTGCAAGCATTCTGCTGTAGGGGTCGATGCCTCAGTGCCTACCAGTCCCTCTCTGGGGGAAGCAAAGATTGGTTGATTTATTAATGAAATTGTTTTGTAGCCACCTCTCTCTTTCTGTCGTTTGTGCCAATTCCCCAAAAAACAGGTCTTCCACTCAACATGGGAGTATAAACCTTACCATGAAGTATCTCTAGGTGTTCCTTTCCCACCCACCTCTCCAGCTACAAGACACTCAGGATCAGAGGGGTCTGCAGCCCTGCTGCTCGCTACACATGCCCTCATATCAAATAACACTTTAAAATTATTTTCCTGCCCTTTATTGCAAAGAAGAAACAAAATATTGGAAATTTAGAAAAAAAACTCTTCAAGTTTCCTTGAATAAACTTAGGTTGTTTCATTTTTCATCTGAATTTTTAATCTAGAAGAGTAATTTAAACAGAAGAGTGTTAAGGTTCCTTGAGTCAGAATGATAGTTTCTGTTTAAAATAAAAAGTAAAGGGGTTCCCCTACCATAAGAAAAAGCTTTGCTGATGAGCTCACAGTTCTAGGTAGGAGGCAGGCAATACCTGCCACAACCTACCAGAAACACAGGAGCAGGCAAATTCACTTCCCTACTGTAACAGCATCAGGTCACCCATACTGGCCATCATCCACTTCCCTCCTCCCTTGGCTTGGCAGAGTCGCCCCCTGCTAATAAGGACTCACACTGTCAATGGCACAAACCCACGATAACACAACTGAGAAAAGTTCAGACAATCACAGAGTCTTGGCAAGGCCCTGGTGTGCAGGCACCTGGGAACAGACCCAGGTTAGCATAGGTCTGTGACAGGCACAGGACCCCCTACGGACACCAGGCTGGCCCCCAATGGGCAAGCAGGTGCACAGGGAGGGCTAGCTCTCACACCCCAGAAGAGTCAGGCTCCCTGTAGGTTGAGAAGCACAGCTTGGATGACCTTCCCAGAACGCTGCAGGAACAAGCTATGAGAGAGGCTTCTCTAAAGTGAGCCCTTGCCCATTTTCACAGAACCACACAAAAACCACAGAATAGTTGGGAGTCTGAAGAGACCTCTAGAGATCATCTAGTCCACCCCCCCTGCTAAATCAGCGTCACTCAGAGCAGACTGCAGAGGATCACATTCAGGCAGGTTTTGAATCTCTCCAGAGAAGGAGACTCCACAACTTCTCTGAGCAGCCTGTTCCAGTGCTCTGTCACCCTCACAGGAATTTTTCCTTATGTTCAGATGGTTTCCCACCAAGAGTTCAAGTGGACCAAGCAGAACAGATATTATCCACAGAATCACAGAACTACCTGGGTTGGAAGAGACCTCCAAGATCATCAAGTCCAACCCTTAATCCAACACTATCATGATTACTAGATCATGGCACTAAGTGCCACATCCAGTCTTATTTTAAAAACCTCCAGGAATGGTGAATCCACCACCTCTCTGGGCAGGCCATTGCAATGCCTGATTACTCGCTCTGTAAAGAATTTTTTCCTTATATCCAGTCTAAACCTTCCCTGGCAGAGCCTAAGCTCGTGTCCTCTTGTTCTGTTGCTGGTTGCCTGGGAGAAGAGACTGACCCCCACCTGACTACAACCTCCTTTCAGATAGTTGTAGAGAGTGATGAGGTCACCCCTGAGCCTCCTCTTCTCCAGGCTAAACGACCCCAGCTCCCTCAGCCTCTCTTCATAGGA
>VWZX01009067.1:20415-53983 GCA_013399015.1 Galbula dea | reverse complement strand
TCCCAACTTGGTGTCATCTGCAAATTTACTCATGATGGACTCAATCCCCTCATCTAAATCACTGATGAAGATGTTAAACAGAACTGGACCCAACACTGATCCCTGGGGGACACCACTGGTGACCGGCCGCCAGCTGGACGCAGCCCCCCTGTTCACCAGCACTCTCTGGGCCCGGCCATCCATCCAGTTCTTAACCCAGCTGAGAGTGCACCTGTCCAAGCCATGGGCTACCAGTTTATGCAGGAGTATGCCATGGGAGACAGTGTCAAAGGCTTTGCTGAAGTCCAGATAGACTACATCCACAGCCTTCCCTTCATTCACCAGGCGGGTTACCTGATCATAAAAGGAGATCAGGTTGGTCAGACAGGACCTGCCCCTCACAAAGCCATGCTGGCTGGGTCGGATCCCATGTCCATCCTGAAGGTGCTGTGTGACTGCACTCAGGATGATCTGTTCCATAACCTTGCCAGGCACTGAGGTCAGGCTGACAGGCCTATAGTTGCCTGGGTCCTCCTTGCAGCCCTTTTTGTGGATCGGCGTGACATTTGCCAACTTCCAATCATCTGGGACCTCCCCAGAGAGCCAGGACTGTTGGTAGATGATGGAGAGTGGCTTGGCAAGCTCTTCTGTCAACTCCCTCATCACCGTAGGATGGAATCCATCAGGTCCCATAGTTTCATGTGGTTCCAGGTGGCTCAGTACTTCATAGACTGTTTCCTCCTGGAACACAGAGGGGCCATTTGGTTTCCTGTCTCTATCTGTGAGCTCTGGAGGCCAGTTATCGTGAGGGCCACCTTTCCTACTGGTGAAGATTGAGGCAAAGTAGGTGTTGAGCACCTCAGCCTTCTCCACATCCCTGGTAACTATGTTTCCCCCCCAAGTCCAACAAAGAACGGAGGTTTTCCTTGCCCCTCCTTTTGTTGTTAATGTATTTGTAGAAGCGCTTTTTGTTATCCTTGACAGAAGTAGCCAAATTAATTTCAAATTGCGCTTTTGTTTCTCTGATTTTCCTTCTGCATGATCTACCTATAGTCCTAAACTCTTCCTGACTAGTCAGCCCTACCTTCCACAGTCAGTAGGCTCTCTTTTTATCTCTGATTTCCTTCAGTATCTCCCTATTCAACCCAGGCGGTTGTCTTCCCCGCTGGCTTGCCTTTTGGCTAATTGGTACAGCCTGTTCCTGTGCACACAAGACTTTTTCCTTGAAGCACATCCATCCCTCCTGTTTGCCCTTGTTTTTGAGGATTGTGTCCCAGGGTGTGCTCTGGACCATTCTTCTGAATAGGTCAAAATCTGCCCTCCGGAAGTCCAGCATAGAGGTTTTATTGGTGGTCCTCCTTGCATCCCTGAATATTGAAAACTGTATTATTTCATGGTCACTGTGCCCCAGTTGGCCTCCGACCACTACATCTCCCACCAGTCCCTCTCTGTTTGTAAACAGCAGATCAAGTGGGGCCCCACTCCTGGTAGGCTCATTTACCAGCTGGAGCAGGAAACTATCCTCTATACACTCTAGGAACCTCCTAGACTGCCTCTTCTCTGCTGTGTTGAGCTCCCAGCAGATATCTAGCAGGTTGAAGTTGCCCACAAGAACAAGGGCTGGCGATTTTGAGACATCTGCCAGCTGCTTGTAGAATAACTCGTCCCCTTCATCATCCTGGTTGGGTGGTCTATAACAGACTCCTACCAGGATGTCAGTCTTGTTGGCCTTCCCCCTGATTCGGGTCCACAAGCACTCAATCCTATTGTTGGTGACCTCAAGTTCTACAGAGTCAAGAGACTCTCTAACATATAGAGCCACCCCTCCACCTCTCCTACCCTGCCTGTCCTTTCTGAAGAGCTTGTAGCCACTTATGACAGCACTCCAGTCATGCGAGTCATCCCACTACGTTTCTGTAATGTAATGTAATGTAATCCAACAGCCATACAACAAGGTGCCTTTGAGGCATCTTCCTTTTTGCTAACAGATCACCATGCAGGGTGAGACCTTGTGACAAAGCTTCCCCTGGACCATAGAATCATAGAATGGCTCAGGTTGGAAGGGACCTTAAAGATCATCTAGTTCCAACCCCCTTGCCATGGGCAGGGACACCACATGCACTAGACCAGGTTATCCAGGGCCACATCCAGCCTGGCCTTAAACACTGCCAGGGATGGGGCCTCCACAACCTCTCTGGGCAACATGTTCCAATGCCTCACCACCCTTTGGGTAAAGAACCATCTTTACCTTCTTCTCTCTCCCATTCCAGAATGTGAGGAAGGCATATGAAACGAGGACCCCCATAAGCCAGGACCATTTTCTGGGCCTTCACGTCCAAGGAAGAAGAAATGGGGAGGGATTAGAAGGGAGCAGCCTGCCAAGCACTGTCAGGCTAAGCTCCTGGCAGTCATCTGCTATCACATGCCATGCAGATCCTGGTGTCGTGGCACTGGCCACCTAAAAGCAGGACAGGGGATAAAGGAAAGGGAGAAGAGAATGGCAGGAGTGAGGTTGCTCAATGGCTTGGCTTCGCTGCACTGCTTCCAGGGATGGTCCTCAGCATCATGGGTGAGAGAGGAGGAGGTTCCTGGGCTCAGAGGAGATGCAGATCATTGCACCTGGCTCCTCAGCCCCTGTGGCAGCCCTGCAGCACACTCCCACCTCTACCAAGCCACACGTGCTGAAAGCCTCCTGCAGAGCAGGAAGAGAGGTTAAGATGGTGAACAAGAATTAAAAATATTTATCTCTTCAATGGGGAACAAAGAAATAAGACATTGGGGGAACTGTTGTAGAAGAAAAAGAGACCTGGATAGGAAAGGAGAAGCCTTTAAGTCAACTTGCACTGATATTTGGATAGGACCCTTGATTAGGAAAGCAATTTCAGCTCCTGTTGGTCCTCCTGGTCAAGACTAACAGCGCTGGGTTCGGGTCAGTGCTGCTTTACTCAGCATGATGGCGTGGTGGTATTAACACCCTCTTCCTCGGGATGCGTTGCAAGAATGGGCCCTAGGCCACTTTTCGAAGTTGCTTCTCTGGCCATTCTGCACAGTTGGTACCAGCCTTGCACAATGATTTAAAGTTTTGAAATACAGGTGGCTGCAAGACAGAAGAGCTCAGTACCTGCTACTTTCAAACTCAGCACTTTTTGAGCCATGATTCTGTTTTTTCACAGCTCCCAGATTCTTTGGAAAGATGTCGACAGATCACTGTAACTCTTCAAAGAAGAGCCAAACTCACCTGATAAGATCATGACCCTATAAATACTGATCCTAAAGAGGTCTCTGGGATCTCGGTGAGCCGAGTCTCAGTATCTCTTCCCTCCCCCTGAGGTGGGATGTCTCTCAGGTTCAACTTTGACCATCTGCTGGTAAAGCCAACAAATTTATTATTAATTAATTATTTTACTAAATGATAAATTAAATATATACAAATATGTACAAAACACAATACCGAACCCAAACTCCCCTTGATCGTAACTATGTCACCGCTGATACTGTGGCAGAAGGCCTCAGCAGCAAACAGGAGGCAGGCTTAGAGGTTGGATCCTGGTACTGGATGCAGGAACTTATGGATCAGGACTGAGGGCAGAACAGACAAGTTCTCCACAGATGCTGACCACTGAAGTGCAGAAGAAGAAGGAGAAAGGAAGGAGGAACTGACCCCCAGTTTTATATCAAATATGACGTATATGGAACGGAATACTTAGTTGGCCAGTTTAGGGTCACCTGTCCTGCTCCTCCCTGAAGATGCAGCTTTTACCCTCCACCCCCAATATGAGACAGTATTTAGCAGTGACCTTGGTTTGCATACCAACCCCTAGTAGGAAAGCTAAACATTAGGTCTTACCACTGCTAGAAGCTGGCAGTGTCTGCTAAAACGTGTTGTAAGTTTCAGAAAGCAAAGTTTTTTAGAGGAGCTTTAACTGAAAAGTAAAATCATTGAACAGAATTAGTTCTGTTCTAGCCCAAACCAGGACAATGGTCAAAATCAGACAGAACTTCCCATCTGACATCAGGGTGCCTGGCTGCATGACTTGCAGCCCAACACATGCCTATACAGTCTTACATCATTATTGCTGTACAAGGCAACAAGCAGTGCTCCTTCCAGGAAGAGACCATGGGCAAGAATCATCACGGCCCAAAACCCTCCTTCCCCAGAGACGTTGAACGGACATGGCAAACTCCTGGCACTAAACTACTTCCTGCTTTATTAAATTAGAAAGATTTTCCAGATCACAAAATCAGAACAGAATTAACAGACAAACACATACACAGATGCTCTTGCCCTTGGAACTTCCAAAGATCAGCAGAAGACCACCACCTGGCATCAGGGGCTCCACAACAAAGACACCTACCTCACTACTCCACATGCCAGCCTGAGGAAATGCTTGTTTAGATAAATAACCCTGCTTAACAAAGAATGTCTGATGATGCCTCAACCATTCCTAAGACTAAACAACATTCAGCAGACTTAAATCCTTTCATTTCTACCATCTAACTGCAGGCCTTTCATTGTGTCCCCAGAAAGGCAGTTTTACTTAAGGCCATATAAAATACAAAAAATCCTCGTGCATAAAGGAAAAACATGTCTTTTTAAAAATCAAAGACCTTCTGGCAATATCTCTGAAAAACAACATTCAAAACTCCACTGTTCAGATAAAAGCACATGCAGATGCATGGCCATCTCTGACAGCAAAACAGCAGGTTTGCTTCTACCACACAGCTCAGTCAATCCACCCTGACCTATGCAGATCAGCCAACATAAACGCAGGTATGCATTTAACAAGAGCTGTGAAGCCTGCACTGCATTTTGAAGAATTTATCATGTGGCCGGAAGATGATTGGGAGCCCGAAACAAAACAAGAGAAGCTCCCAGAGATTTACCAGCGACCAAGATCCAGAACCTACGTGCTTTTTAATCACTTAAGCACATACAAACTTCCCCAAACATCAGCTATTCATAAATCAAGATACCAAAACGAAATTAAAAATAATTAAATTTCAAATAGCTAGGAAAATGAGACATTCAACAAATTATTTAAGACAGAAGCTGCAGAAACGGCAGCTGGCATAAACCTGCTGGATGAATTGCTGCCAGTAAGCATTGGCACTACCCAAGATCTGCTCCAGAAGGTCACACTGAGAAATTGTTTCTTCTCACAAGGCATGGCAGCACACACCATTTCCTGATCTTACTTTTGCTTGGTTGTCTTTCATCAGGGAGCACTCAAACAGGGACACGCTTGAGCAAGGGAGATGCCAGCTCCTCTTTCCTCCCTGGTCAATACAAGGTCTTGCACTGGCTGTTTCTGAGCTGCCTTCTGACAGCTCTGGGATGGGCTGGCTGCTCTCAACACACACAATGACCTCAAACCACTCAAGTTTTCTGATCAGTACTTGCTGGCATTCAGTAGCTAAAACAGCCTCTTTGGGATCCTGTTCCATGTATCCAAGGATGCCAAGTTGGAGTCAAAGCCCACAAGCTCACCTTGCTCCGCAGCGAGCAAGTGGACCCTGACTGCCCCTCCTAATCCTGTTCCTTGACAGACTGAGGCAAAAAAAAACAAACAAACAAAAAAAACAAGTAGAGGAATGAAAAGAAAGAAAAAAGAAAAAGGAAGGAATATGCAGAGTATTTTGAACAGCAGCATTCCTAAGGTGAACTCTATTTCAGGTCCAGCACAGCTTGTCAGAGAGCAACATCACTCTGGCATTCACACCAAAAGGAATGAAGTCACATTAAATAATTTAATTTTCTAGATGGTCTTGTCCAGAGCTTTTTTTAAAGACTTTTTTTTTTTTTTTTTAAAGCTGCAGAGACTCAACTAGGTCTGCAGTCACTGTTTACATCTAAAAGGACAAGGTTTTCCTCCTTCCCTCCTACATCTAAATTACTGTGACCTGCCTGAAATCAGATAGATGCAAGTGCCATCCCACAGCTCCAGACACACTGATGTGCTCAGGAGTTAGGAAGCTAGCAACACAAGCTAATGAGGTGGAATCACAGAAAAAAATGACAGAAAAAAGAGAATCTCAGAACAGGATTTCCTAGTTTCTTGCAATGCAAACTCAAAGTAACCCACTGTGCCAAAGACAGCCTTTACAGAATGCTTGTACAGAAAGAGGACCATGTCCCCTGGGTCATTCTGTGCTCACCCTTCCCCAGCTGCATTGGCACAGCATCGCAGCAGATCACTAGTGAAAGAACAAGGTCTAAAGCAACTCCTGGTGTGATGCTTTGTAACAAGATCAGCCATTTCAAACCTGCCGCTCTAATGAATCACCACCACCCCTACGTTTTATGAATTCTTTAAGTAGCAAACTTAAATTATTAATGTTTCAGGGGCAGAGTGAGGCCCGCATTGCACCATGAACCCCCACCCCACACAAGAACAAGCATGGTTCAGAGACACCAGCACAATGCTCATCCTCCTCTGCTTCGGAGCATCACAGATGATGGTTTTCAGGCAACATGTTCAGCATTGTAAAGGCTGACGCAGCAGAGCTGCTTTCCAGGGCAAAACCAATGCAGAAAACACAACCAATACAGTCAAACAAACACACTGACCCAACACTGTGAGGCAAACAGCTCTTTTCCTAGACCATTCATTTTCCATTTCACCCACTTGCCAATCCTACAAGTGGGGCTTAAAAGGAAATGGAAAAGGAAAAAAAAAAAGGGCATTCAATACATTCAATGATTTGGAGTTAAAGAGAGAAATTACAGCGTTTCTGAGGTCTTACACAGTGTTCTAAAGCCAATGCTATTTCACCATGAAAATCTAGGGCTGCCTAAATACTGTCCTGTAGGCTCCTATTACTTACAGGAATTATAGCCCACTGGAATACAGATGTACCTTTAACACAGTCTATTTTAAAAGGTTCCCAAATAAACTGCAAACACATCTCAGGTAATTATTATTCATTCTCAGCACACTGAATATGTCACGGGTCTATTATAACATGGAAAAAAACCCAACAAAACAAAACACGGCGAAACTTTCCCAGAGGATGCACGATCCAGCGGCTCTACCTGCCAAAGCCTCCATCCGGGACCACACCGAGACTCTCCAGCCTAGAACTCAGTTTTCTACTTCAGCGGAACACAAACAAAATCAACTTCACCAGACACCTCTAACTCTATCTAAATGCGAGCTCTGCTTTCGATGCATCCCGAAGCCTTACGGTTTGGGACTGCAAAGCAAGAAAATCAGTGTTACGAAGTAAGGGGGGGAGCGAAGGCATTCCTGGAGGGAAAACTCCGCATTTTTAGGGGAACACAGGGAGACACTGCCATGGGGATGTCCCTTACCGCTAAAGAAGCTCTTGGCGCGAAGGTAGGCGGCGCTGAGGCGCAGAACCGATAGCTTGTCCAGCCCAGCCACCACCTCCTCAGGGAAGGGCAGCAGCCCGGCCAGCCGCTCCAGCTCCCGGTTCAGCCTCTCCCGGTGCCGCTTCGAGGGATTGGAACTGCCGCCTTCGGCCAGGCCCGGCCGCACCCTGCGGGCAGAGCCGCGTTACTGGGCCCCGGTCCGGGCCTGTTCCTCCCTCCTTCCCGCCCCGGGACCCTTCCCCTCGCTCCCCACTCACGCCCGGGGCACCGGCTTCCTCCGTTTGCGACACGCATACATGGCCGGACTGCAACCCAATGCGTCCCGGAACAGGAGCCGGAAAACCCCGAGCAGACTCCTGCTCCTGCTGCTCCTGCTCCTGCCCCCGTCGCCACCGCCTGACCGGCAGCCTCCCCACAGGGAGCGGGAGCCCGAACGGGAGCAACTCCGCCTCCGCCCCCGGCGAGGAGGGGCTGAGGGGCGGTGAGGTCTGAAGAGGCAGTGGAAGGTGTGTGTGGGGGGGGCGCATTGATGACAGGGGTAAGGGGCACTGGAGGGGATTGGGAGGTGAGGGACGTAAGGGGGGCTGGAGAGGGATGGATGACGGGGGTAAGGAGGGCTGAAGGGTGTCGGGAAGTGAGGGGGGAAAAGCAGGAAGGACGATAGTGCATGGGGGCATATGGAGGCAGTGGTGGGTGGATGGAGATAAATAGGGATCAGGTGGAGTGAGGTGATGAGGGCAAGAAATGGGTAAGCCCCATTACCCACATGGGTGAGAGATATTTAGAATAATAAAATTATTTAGGTTGGAAAAGACCTTTAAGATCATCAAGTCTGACTGTTAATACAGCACTGCCAAGTCATTACTAAACCTCATCTACAGGTCTTTTAAATACCTCCAGGGATGGTGACTCCACCACTTCCTTGGGCAGCCTGTGCCAGGGCTTGACAACCCTTTCAGGAAATAAATTTTTCCTAGTATCCAGTCAAAACCTCCCCTGACACAACTTGAGGCTGTTTTCTTCTGTCACTAGTCACCTGGGAGAAGAGACTGACCCCCACCTCACTACAACCTCCTTTCAGGGAGTTGGAGAGAACGAGGATGTCTCCTCCAACCCTCCTTTTCTGCAGGCTAAGCAACCCCAGTTCCCTCAGCCACTCTTCATAAGACTTGTGCTCTAGACCCTTCACCAGCTTCATTCCCCTTCCTTCTTCGGACATGCTCCAGCACTCAAGTCACTGCAGTGATGCTGGCATCCTAGGGTGATTGTCAGTGTGACTGTGTGCATGTCAGTGTGTGTCCCACTCCGAGGGTGTGTGTCCATGTGCATGAGTGAGTCTGTATCATTGTATGAGTGTGTGTGGCAGTGATGCCCACACCCCATGCAGACCATCAAGCTTTAACCGTGCCTATGCACCACACCACTGCAGAGGACACACGATGGGGAGTCACTATCACACCTCTGCTGCTGTGCATGTCCACAGTGGCTAGGGACAGTGTGAATAAGCATGTCACAAACCTACCTTGGGGTGGGCATACATGGCTGCATACGCACACCGAGGTGGGGAGGGGAGGGTTGAGTATGGCTATGGTGCCCACAGCTCCATCCCACGCAGCAACAGGGGCAGGCACTGAGTATGGTCAGAGCACAAATGCACAGGACAGCAACCTGGGTTTTCACTGTCTGTAATATCAGAGTGTCCACATGGCTGCATTCCTCCCCAAAACAGCCCTATACAAGGCAAATCACAGCCTTTTCCCAGCTGTGATTCCAGCCCTGGGTGCAGAAGGTTAGTAAAACAGAAAGAAAGGTAATTCTACAAAGTGGTTGGCTGGTCTCCAGGACAACCAGTTTGAAGGGCACAACTGGTTAGGAAAACTAAAGCTCAGTGGGAATTAAATGTAGCCAGGGAGATCAAGGGGAATAGTAAACATTTCTATAGATATATTAATGGGAAAAGGAAGACTAGGGAAGGTGTGGGCCACCTCAGAAAAGAAATAGGAGAACTGGTGACGGGTGATATGGAGAAGGTTGAAGTTCTCAACAGCTTCTTTACTTCAGTCTTCACTGGCAAGGGCTCCCACCACACCCCTAAAGTCAAAGAAGATAATGGCAGGGGCTGGAAGATAGAACTGCACATGGTAAGTGAAGATCAGGTTCATGACCATCTGAAAAACCTAAGAGTTCACAAGTCCATGGGACCCAATGGGATACACCCACGGCTACTGAGAGAATTGGCAGATGAGGTTGCTAAGCCACTCTCTATTGTGTTTCAAAAGTCATAGCAGTCTGGTGAAATCCCCGCTGACTGGAAAAGAGGAAACATAACCCCCATTTTTAAAAAGGCAAAGAAGGGTGATCCAGCAAACTATAGGCCAATCAGTCTCACCTCTGTGCCTGGTAAGATCATGGAGCAGATCCTTCTGGAGGCACTGCTGAGGCGGAAGGATAATGAAGAGGTGATTTGGTATAATCAACACAGCTTCACCAAGGGAAAATCATGCCTGACGAATCTGGTGGCCTTCTATGAAAAGGTCACAACATCAATAGATAGGGGAAGAGCAACCGACATCATTTACCTGGACCTGAGCAAAGCCTTTGACACTGTCCCGCATGACATCCTGGTCTCCAAGCTGGTGGAATATGGGTTCGATGGACAGACCACTCAGTGGATAAGGAATTGGCTCGACAGCCGCACTCAAAGAGTGGCTGTCAATGGATCCATGTCCAAATGGAGACCAGTGACAAGCAGAGTCCCTAAAGGATCAGTACTGGGACCAGTCTTGTTCAACATCTAGGTCAGAGACATGGACAGTGGCATCGAGTGCTCCCTCAGCAAGTCTGCCGATGACACCAAACTGTGTGGTACAGTTCATATGCTGGAGGGGAGGGATGCCATCCAGAGGGACCTGGACAGGCTGGAGGGGTGGGCCCATGCCAACCTCATGAAGTTCAACAAGACCAAGTGTAAGGTCCTACATCTGGGTTGGGGCAATCCCAAGCACCGATACAGGCTGGGTGAAGATTGGCTTGAGAGCAGCCCTGTGGAAAGAGACTTGGGGGTGTTGGTGGATGAGAAGCTCAACATGAGCTGCCAGTGTGAGCTTGCAGCCCAGAAGGCCAACCATATCCTGGGCTGCATCAAGAGAAGCATGGCCAGCAGCTCAAGGGAGGTGATTCTCCCCCTCTACTCTGCCCTATGAGGACAGGCTGAGAGAGTTGGGGTTATTCAGTCTGGAGAAGAGAAGACTCCGAGGAGACCTTATTGTGGCCTTCCAGTATCTGAAGGGGACCTACAAGAAAGCTGGTGAAGGACTTTTTAGGAGGTCAGGCAGTGACAGAACTAGGGAAAACAGATGCAAGTTAGAGGAGGGTAGATTTAGATTAGACATTAGGAGGAAGTTCTTCACTATGAGGGTGGTGAGACAATGGAACAGGTTGCCCAGAGAGGTTGTGGAAGCCCCATCCCTGGAAGCTTTTAAGACAAGGCTTGATGGGGCTCTGGGCAACCTGATCCAGTGGGTGGTGTCCCTGCCAGGCAGGGTAGTTGGAACTAGATGATCTTTAAGGTCCCTTCCGACTCTGACAATTGTATGATTCTATAAAGAGATTGCAGCATCTTGGCCTTGTGCACCAGGTGTCTGGGGTTGCAGTGCGTCCTGGTTGGCATCAGCAACATCCTCATTCTGGCACAGTCTATTGGACTCAACAATGGGATATTGCAAGAACTGAGGCATGTTATCAGCTTGGGAGTTGTATATGGATGCATCCTGCTTCATCATGGCTCCAAGAAGAGAGTTCGTCTCAAGTTGGAAGTTGCTTGTGTCTGCAACTCCTGCTTAGCCTGGAAGCAATGCAGGAACTTGGTAAGATCATTCCCATACAAGACTGCTTCCCCTGTGGCAAAGCTAAAAGGCAGCTGCAGGTTTCTCTTCTGCAGGTGTTCCCCCCCTTCTTCGTTCCTTCTGGGTGGAGGGAAGAAGAGATACAGCATAAGCACCTCCTCCTTCACCAGGGAAGACCATCCTTCTAACAGTGAGACAGGAGCTCACAGCCTTGCCCTGGCTTTTCTGAAGAAAAGGGTGCTGGATGGGGCGGGCTATGATGCTGCTGGTGGAGAACTGGGACTCTGGAGAACCCACAGGGAGGTCTGCATGGCTCAGGGAAAGGCTGCATGTCCAAGGCTCATCATACAGGACGGTACACAGGAGAGTATGCGCTGCAAAGTGCCAACCATGCAACCCAATTACCCTTTCCTTCACCCTCATTGTCTCCATGTGCCTTGAGCAGCATCATGGCCACCCATACTGAGAGGAGGTGAAGGCAGGCAGACATAGAGTGATACTCACAAGAGGGCTTGCTGCTGGGCAGTGATGCAGTCAGACTTGCCTGCTTTGTACACCAGCCAGGCGTTGGCCTGCACCCACTCCCAGCTGCCCTTCTTGGTCAGCAGCCAGAAAACCATCAATCCTCTCTCTCGTCTTCATCACTGGAGCAAGGAGAGAAGAGAGGCAGCATGGACATGGTTACTCCACAGAGGGCAGACAAATGGTACATGCAAGATGCCACAAGGTTAAGCATCACCACCCGCCCTATGTGGGCAGAAGATGCAGGGCACAGCCAGCACACAATACCACGTGTGGTGCCGTCCCCCTGCCAGCTCCCCAAGCAGGTGTCACCCAGGAGGAGAGAGCTTTCCACATCTGCTACAGAGCCTGGACAGATGGCCCACCAAGGAGCAACGGTACTGGCACATCCAGAGCTGAAACAGTGCTGGGGAGCCATGAGGGCCCCCACAAACACACCCAACGGACCCTCCAGCTGATGCCACTGCTCTTCCCCGGCACTCACTTCTCCCATGGTTCTCTGCGCAGAACATCATGTCAGCTGCATGCACAAACGGTACTCAGACACTCTCCTGCACAGTTCCGTCTCTGTGTACCCCAGGATAAACTTCTCCCTGGAAATGGTGCAGAAACCCAATGCCACCAGGGATGGATCCCCCAGTTGTATCCCACTGGCCAGATAAGACCCCTGTCCAGCATCCCAGGCAGCTAGCAAAACCTCCCACTACAGGTGGTGCAACTCTCTGTACTGGGCTCAGGTGTATCCCCTCTTCCACAAAGCCACCCTGTGCTGGTTTTGCTGGGCAAAAACATAGCCAAGTGCTGGCGTCCAGGTAATCTGCTCCCCATGTTACTGGGGGACTGCAGCAGATTGATAAAAGCATTGGACCCCTTGCTGGGGGAGCTGGGTCAGAAATGCCCTGCTCCCATAGGCTCTGGTTTTCTGTTCAGCACCAGGGATTTTGCCATGGGGAAGTTGAGAGATCCCATACCAAGAATCACAGGCTATAGGAGTGAAGTCTAGATTGTGTTTTGTCTGGAGGATCAGCATCTTGGTGCCAAGCTGCAGGATGGAGAGAGGCTGGTGGAGAGTTGCAATGGCAAAGAGAACAAGTGGAGACCTGCCGGATACCTTCTTCTGCTGCCTGAGAAGGAATTTCAAGCACCCATGGAAATTCAAGGCCTTAGAGAGTATTAGAAAATGCAAGTGTGAAGCAAACAGGGTGATGGTAACTGGCTGTACTCCCACTGCTGTGGGCCTCAAAGGAGCATGCTGAGGGCAGAGGGGTGTCCTGGCAGAGCTGCATTACTAGAAATCCCAAGGAGTTATTCAGCAAGCAATGGAAGCGGCAGGTGAAGCTCCTCTCCATGAAGGAGGTCTTCTCGGTGCAGAGGTGCTGTACACTGGACACAGTGCTGCATCCAGCCAGTAGCCGTAGGTTGGTGGGAAAGATTAGAAAACCAAAGAGAAAATGTAACCAAAGGGTGGTGAGATACTGCAACAGGCTGCCCAGAGAGGCTGTGGATACCCCATCCCTGAAAATGTTCACGGCCAGGTTGGATGGAGCTTTGCACCACCTGGTCTAGTGGAAGGCGTCCCTGCTCATGGCAGAGGGTTTGGGACTAGATGTTCTTCAAGGTCCCTTCTAACCCAAACCACTCTGTGATTCTATTATAAGCTTTCCAAGCTGCAAACCTCAAGCTCGTGGCCTTGCAGACCTGCCCCTGGTGGAGACTTTGCTACTCAAGTGAACCCATGGTCTTCACAAGAGGAGTTAAGACCTTGTCATAGGAAATTACCTGTTCACAGTAGTTTCTGTTCCCTTTGCCTCTTAAGGTATGAGCAAGACAACAAGCCACTCCCACTTAAATAAAAAGAATTTCAAACACTGAAAAGTAAAAAGGTTCAGGGGAAGTGTCCCCATCCCTTCCACAGAGTGTAAGGTAGCACACCATTGCTGTTGGCTGCTTTTGGTGACAGGTGGCTACGATTGTGAGTCTCAGAGGGAGGCTATGAGATGTTCCTCAGCACAGGGTGATACTTGGTGGCTATAAATGCCACAAGGAGGGTTTTCCAGCTTGGGGTGGTCATGTAGAGTTGGTTCTTGGGGACCACCCAGGCACTCACCATCAGCTGGGTGATGTGGCTGATAGTTGGTCTCTAGGCCTCATGGAAACAACGGACTTCAATCTTGACAAGATTACCCTGTACCCGTGAGAATGCTGAGGAGGTGATACAGAAGGAAAACAAGTACAGCAAAGAGAAGATCTGAGATGCAGCTGTGGGGAGAAAGTTGGGCATATTCCCATGGACTATGTGACCAATAGTAGCTGGACACTAAGCTAAGTTTAGCCTATTAATGAATGTCACAATAATTTGTAGTTATCTTCCAAAGTTATAAAGGGAGCAGTAATTTAGGAAGCTATAAAGAATATACACATAAAGATTACTCTGCTTTCAAAAAACTTTAAAATAAAAAAAGGGGAATTGTTGTGGTATGCTACTGTGGGCTGTGAGGTCCAGGTCCTAGCAGAGGGGAGGCTGGATAGGGCCGAGGTCAGTTTCTCACAAGAAAGCAGTTAGATAGCTTGGAAGAGAAAGTGGGAGTCACGTAGCAGGAGCCTTTGCAGCTGCACACAGAAGCCCTGGCACCCCACATAGCCTTAACATCTTATCCTTCCCACACCACACAGTGCCAGTCTTATCACATTCACATTTCTTTGAAGTACACTGTTTTATCCTCATTTATGGTAGTTGTTTTTACTTACTAAGTGTTGCTTCTTAATTGGTTAGTATAATTTGTATATGAGTCACTTGCTAATTGGTCATTATCCTTTCTGTAAAGGTATAAAAGATGCTTGCTAACAATAGAATCTTGCTAGCCATTCTTGTATATAGCCTTTTACTTGTGACTTTTACTTTTCTGCTTGGCCTACTGCAAATAAATCTACTACCACTGCACAATCTCTGTGTGCATGTGTGTGCAGGTTTTCCTGTGGGCTGAGTTTGCGAACTTGTATCCCACCGTGGGTTCGAGCATCTTCCACTTTCTATTGTGGGCTCGAGTCTCACCACCTGTCTCCACTTTTCTTCTGGGGGCCAGCACCCCATGGCGATGAGAAGACCTTAGCCGCAACAGGGTGATGCTGGCTGGTGGGGCCCCATGCAGCTGGCGGTAGAAGGTGGATCTGTCATTCATGTGGATCAGCTCATAGATGCTCTTGTAGATGAGATCTGACTGGAATGACACAAGGGGAGAAGAGCATTGACTCCTGCCTAGCCTGGCGGAAGTGTCTGGAGGAGACACGGGAGAAGGCTTTCCTTTGTGGGTACTCAAAGTACAGCAATTGTGTGTAAAGAAACCGGCAAACATAGCCAGCTTTGTATGCCACACAGAGGGCAAGTCCAGAAACTGGCAGCTTTTTTAGGGAGGGTGGCTCAGAAAGGAGGAGAATGGAGCAGAGAGGACGTCTGACTGGGAAGATTGTAGAAATGTCTCAGAGGCTTCTAGAAACAATAGAAATGTTGATGTCTGAGAAACCCTGGCTGCCTAGGGCTGTCACACTGCCCATTTCCTCAGTGTCCTCTGGCCAGAGCTAAGCAGAGCTTTCCAGCCTGCTCCCCACACCAGCAAGGCTGTAGTTCTTCTGGCATCACCCAGCCATTCCAAGGAGGTTTCACACTGGCTTGGACTCCTGATCTTTAGCTGCAGTCCATGGGAAACGATGAGACTCCAGCTCCACACTGCCACAGGAGCTTCACAGCAGCATTTGCCTGGAATGTCTCAACCTATAGTATTTTCTGGGGACCAAATCCAAATGCAGCACCAGAAAGGCCATTAGTTGTTGGAAGGGAATTTGGTTTTGGAGTACAAACTGCTGGTCTGTAACAGCACAAAAGATGTGCCATACCCAGCCCTCTGCAAATAAGCAGGTTTGTTTCTTCTACAGGATCAATGAAAAGAACAGTTTCAAGGTTGATCAAAACATTTTGACCAAACCAAACTAATTTTATTTTCTTCAGACTTATGCAGGGGGATTTGCTGTTTTAAAAAATGAGTTTTATTTATTTACTCCAAACCCATGAGAATCTGTATCCCAATGTAAACCATCTTCCTTCAGTTGGCCACCAGGAAAGACAAACATGCTGATGCTGGGCTGTAAGGTTGGCCACAGAGCAGAAACACCAGCAAGTCCTCATGCCTCCTGCCTCCCAACATTACCCCCTTCTTCTAGGGCTATGCCTGGTCCCGCATACTGCAGTGGTCAGTGTGGCCCTGCCAAGCCCACAAGCAGCTAAGGCCACCAACTACCAAGTCCCTGCCCTCAGAAAAATGCCAGAGGAGAGCCTTCTGCTTAACCAGAAACATAGGTACTTTGAGAAGACCACTCCCTGCCTGACAACTACTTTGACTTGAGACATCAACCCATGAGGGTCCCAGTGAGCTGAGAAAGGGTGCAAAGAGAAGGCAAAGACGAAAATACATCAGTCTTGTAGGCGCACCAAGAACCCATGCAGTGAAATGGGTCTTATGGCCCTCCTGTAGACTCGAAAGAAGCTAGACACAAGGGGAACGGAGGTAACAGGCTGAATGTGGGAAGAGACCTGCTTTTCCTTGACATCCCATGTAACCCACAGTGCTTCTGGGCACTGACACTGCTCATCAGCAAGATACCCTCAGCCCTCTGTAAGTGACAGCATATGCGTCCAGCAGTATGATAAAAGAAAAATCTCACATCCCTCTTGCACACAAACGCTAAAGGATACAGAGCCTGCCATTGCTCAGCTTACATCTGTTCCTACTAAAGTCACAAGCATGCTTGTTGGCTTTTATGGTCCCCAAAGGACATGACTCATTTAAAAACGACACAAGAAATGACACAAGGGAGCTGGGAAGGGAGAAGAAAGCCCTGGCATGGCTATCAGCACCTCCTTCCCAGACCTGATTACAGCTGGGAGAAAAACCATACCCACCTGATGAAAGCTTAGGTAGTCTTGCACGGTAGAAGAGATGTAGAAGATGTAACCATCTCCAGTCGTAGCGGTGACAAATCGATTGAGTGCCTGAAAGGAGAAGTTGAACCCAGAATTATGTTCCCTAGCTTCAGTACAGCTGCTGGAACTTCTACAGATGTTTCTTTAGCATTTAAGGACAGGAAGGGATTCTCTTCATCAACAAGGAACCTCACAAACAGGAAAGCACCTTCTGATCATGCAAGACTTTTAATCTTGGTTAGATGTTTGTGTGCAGTTTTGTTTGTTCCACATACACGTTAGCATAAGCAATGATCCATCACGGACACACCACTTTTTCTAGACCTACTGCTGATGCTCTCTCACTGCAGGGCAGCTCCTGCATCAGGAGGGACCAGTTAAGGACAGCTGTCATGGAGGAGCTGGAGTTAGTTACCTCTTCTCCAGCTGTACCAGGTGGGTATAGCTAATAGACTCCTAAGGCTCTGATTTTCTCTAACAAACCTGCCTACAACTTCAACAAGCAGCAACAGGCTCCTCACCCTGAATTTTATAGTTAGGAGGTTATACAAGCTTACTTTCTGCATTTCTGTATGTCTGCTTCCCATACCTTCTCCAATCACCCCACAAAACCTGCCTTTTAATCTTTAGTATCTGAGAATATTGTTGTCCCTCAGACTCCTGCTCTCAACTCCAAGAATATGTGAACAACTCATCACAAAGTACACAAAGTAAGACCAAATCCAGTTACCGCTGTCATTCAAAGAGGGTAATGAAGCTAAAAACAACATCCACCTTGAAAGCAAAAGAGGTGGAAAGAACTGGAAACTCAGATCCCAGATTTTTTAAGGTCCTGGTGTTGCATCTGTGATGCCTGACATGGCTCTTCCAGTCCCTGCTGATAAGCACACACTGACTGACACATCTTCAAGGAGTTGACAGCTTCCTGGTCTCATCTATCTCCTGTTACCCAAGAGCACAATCTCTTCTCATCTGATTTTGTTCTTGCTCCTGAAAAACATATCAAGTGCTCAAGGTGATTGTCAGGAACAAACCCCACTACCCCTCAAATACATCCTGGCATTGAACTGCTGCTATGAGACATTATACTGGGAAAATTACTTTCCTCTTGTTGATGTTCTAGATGACAGAAGATAAGGCTTTAAGTGCAGAAAAATCAGATTTCTATAAAAAGTATCTTTCTGGTCACATGGTCTGCCAACTTCACTTCTTACCTCGCACTCTGCAATTACCTACAGGTGGCCTGCAGCTACACCCATACCCAGCTGGTAGCTCCTTGCTTGAAAAAGACCAAACCCACACCAAATTAGAGAAACTATTCCAAAACTATAGGAGATCATGGCTGGGATGGAGGGAAGGGAGCTTGCTCATCTAGTGAATACCAATAAAAAAAGGCAAGATGAAGACTAAGAGATATCTGGTGACCATTTCAGGCTGATTTCCTCCAAAAAGAAAGTACTGCCCTAGGTAGTAATTCCTGCCCCCACTCTTGTCTGTAATAGATTTATGAGTGAACAGAAGAAGAGAAATTAGAAAAATAAAACTCTAAGTGGCAGTTTGGTTTTAATCAGAAGTCTCAGTAGATCTCATAAGCCTCAGGCCAGGACCTGTTACAAAAATGGCTTCTGTATTCACTGCCCAACTTGGCCATGCTGAGTTGCTCCTGTGGGGAATGACCCTAGGGACATGCTGTTTGATTGAGACCAGGCTAGAGAGAAGGGTCAGGCTGCCCAAGCTGTTCCTTTGGCTCTGATCAGCCTCTACCCCCATGCAGAGAGGAGGCAAGAGCAGTCAGCTGACACGGCTCATGCATTTGCTCATTTGCAGCCACACTCAGGCTCATCTGGGATGGCTTTTTTAGTCACTTATTTGAGAGGCTGCTGGATTGAGCATGTTGCTTGACACCATACAGATCCAGTTTTCAATTGGACCAGTCCCTTTCCTTTGTGTGCTGCAGCCCCCTGAGGAGCCCTGAGTCAGAATTTTGTGCAAATTACAGTATCTGATTAAAATGCTCTTTGGGGAAAAAAAAAACCCAAACAAACAAAAACCAAATGAACAAACCATCAGGCAGCTCAGCTAGGGGATTTCTCTCACATTAACATCTCATAAGCTCTCACTCCAGCTGCTCCTGGGAGTGAAGCCTACATAGGAGACTTCGTGTGGTCCCACCTTCATCACAAAAAGTCATGCTGAGTTCTCAGGAGTCATCATCTCAGCAAAATCCCCCATAGTGGCTTCTGTGGGGGATCTGCTTACACCCATAAGGATGGGCATTTGAGTAAGGCTGTGCAGGAGCAGGGCTGAAGGCACCAAAGTCAGACTTTAAGGACAGCCAAGAATCCCAACCAGCTGATTCACCAGCTATTTGTTCTGTGAAGTTCATTGAGAGCTATCTCATTAGCTATACACTAGCCTTTCCACAAAGCAAAGATCACCCAGTCCACTAATTTTGTACACCACTGTCTTCCAAGATTCATCCCTTCTTTCCCCCTCAACAACCTTCAAACTGAACTTGGGCTTTTTCCATACCAGGCAGGCTACAAACTCCTCCTAGGGAGCTCATGCAACACCCCACATAGGGCAAATGGGTCCTAGCAGATGTTTTATCTTGCAGCTATGGCCTGTGAGCCTTTACTAGAACACAAGACTTGGAGACTAATCAGGGATCAATCCCTATGCTGCTGTACAATACCCCTGCACCTCTTGGTTGGGATGGATGAACTTGTACATGTTGAGTCCACGAGCTATAGTGGATCCCAAGGAAAAATGCTAGCTTTGGGCCCAGTGACAGCTAATGCCTGCAAGCTACAGGTGCTGACAGCACCCAACACCTCTGCAAGAAGGACAGAACCCACCACTCCAAGCCCTGCTCTGTTCACAGAGGCAGTTTATGGCACAGCCCTTACAGAGCTGCTGCAGTGTAACCAAAGTGGCAGCAATCTGGTGAGAGGGTGAGAGGGAACGGTGGGGACAGGGATCCACCCCAGTCAGGCAGTGTCACTGGTCCCTGTCCCAGGGAGCTCAGTGAATGCAGCAATCACAGTGAAGCAGCTCCTGGCAAAGCAGGGTCTCTTGCTCCACAGATGGGACCACATACTCCATAGTTGCTGTACAGTTCAGCAAATAGGGACCAGTCACCATGCTGGCAAATAACAGGAGCCAAGGGAAGACCTCAAACGACCAATAGACAACACAATACCTGAAGCAGCAGTTCCCCCTCAGAAAATAGCTCCCTGTTGACCTGCAGGTCTGTCTGTCCATTCCCTCCTCGTTCTCTGGACTGATCCAGCATGCAGTCACCAATGTCCATAGCTGTGGCTACAAATAAAAGGGAAAAAAATCATCGTGGAAGTCAAGAGCCCTTCTCCTCCCCGTCCCTATGCTACCCAATGCACATGGACCCAGCTTGGAGGAAGATGAGACCAGTGGGAGCTGAAGCAGAGCTCCTTTACAGAACCATGCCCAACTTGCCCAATGTTTGCAATGTATGCAAGAAGGACACATGTGGACCACATGTTCTCAAAAACAGACATGTGGGAAACGGCATCTCCTGCCCCAGGCTGACACTGGGCTCTATGCGAGCCAGTGGGTTACAGGGAGATGCCCCACTATCTGCCATTTATTATGAGTCACCTCAAGCTCTGCTAACCTCCAAAAGATAGTCCATACCACGAGAGGGTTTAACTGGTTCTCTCTATTGCAGACCGCATCACCTGGGTGACCTTAACTGAAGAAGAGGATATGGCAGCACATAATCTAAGCACATCTGCTCCACCTTGCAGAGCATTTTAAGCCACATTTTCTTGCTGCTCTCACTCTTGGCAGAGCCACAACCGCAACCCCCAGCATCTGCCTCTTTTGTTTATACAAACCCACACGCAGCTCTCCAGCTAGCTGGAGGTTTTCCTAGCCACTCAGCACTAAACAAATCCATCCAAGCTTTCATGAGACCTCACTGCAGCAAGTGGAGTTCCTATACAGAGCCCAGAGCACACCAGCACTGCAAACATAGAGACAAGCTTTTCACATTGGACACATTTGCAAAGAGAAAGGGAACAGCAAAGTCACTCTGGATTTATCTGGAGACAACCAGACATAGTTCCAAGTAGC
Organism: Galbula dea; assembly: GCA_013399015.1. Classification (NCBI taxonomy): domain Eukaryota; kingdom Metazoa; phylum Chordata; class Aves; order Piciformes; family Galbulidae; genus Galbula; species Galbula dea. The sequence goes on along the minus strand of VWZX01009067.1, from coordinate 33,216 downwards.
AACCACTGCAAAGTGGTTTGCAGATGGAAGCTCAGTGCAGGTCTGGTGGTGAGGTTCAGCCATTTCTTATAAAAGTGATAAATCCCTTAAGTGCCTTTAAGGCAGGTTTTGATAGCACCAGAGTTATAATCTACCAGCATTCAAAGACTGATGATTAGCAAAGTTTGGTAGAGACCAAGCCCTGAATCTCCACCTTGCCATGTTTTACCCATATAACCTTAGGCAACTTTGAAACTTTCCTGATGCTCAAAGCAGGCTCTGACTCTGGGAGCGTGGAGGTGCTTCATCTAGTTCAGAAGAGCTAACACAGCACTGCTCAACTACTGCAGGTCCTCATCTGAGGTATAGCCACCTGCACAGGGCAAGCTGTTGCCCTAGGTGTGCATCAGCCACAAGTTGGTGACATGCTGTGAAGTAAAGGAAGAAGAAAAACTGGACTTCTGGGTCTATTCCTCCTACCGACTACAGGAAAGAGTCAGACCCAGGGAACACAGCCACCAGTATACTTCTAGCACTTAGCATACACCACCTGAGGGCCACCATGGCTTGGGATACACATCTGCCACATGTCTGAGACAGCGTTTCCTTCAGGTTCATCAGTAGTGCTTTGTGCGACCACCACACTACTCCTAGGACAGCGGAGAGACCAATCCTGCAGACTTTCTGTAGAAGAGCTTTTTAGCAACCAATCTCAAAGTGCAGTCCCACTCAACCCCAGGGGAAGGAGTGGTTCAGGAACTGACAATCAAGGCCAATCCAGATTATTTCTCTGAACACTCACCTTGCATGCCAAATTTCTGGCTCCCCCCCTTTTTATTTTATTAAATTTGCACAAGAAAGACTGTGGTACCAGGTAGAAGAAAGCTGTGGAACACCTGTAATGCTTCCATCAGAGGACTTGGAAGTTATGGCAGATGTGTACATGCCCAAATGAGACGATGGAGACATGGAACTTCAAGACCTTTCCTCTTAGTGCCTGAAGTTTGCAATTTCCAGCAAATGACAAGTTTTTCTAGTTTCTCATTAAAGCACAGACAGAAGAGCAAACATTTAAAAGCAAAGCAGATTTAAAAGATAATCTAGTGAGTCATTACCCTGCAACAGCATCTCCTGGTTTCCAAACAGTCCAGAACCAAGTTCAAATGCCAAAAGTACTTTCTTTCAACTTTCAAAACTTAAATCCTTGTGAGTTTCCAGCTGCAATCCTGCTGCCTGCTCATCCAACAACAGACCCCAAGCATAAATCAAGATAAACATAATCCTCCACTCTCTATTGTATTCCACTCTCTACTGTAGACCACTCTCTATTGTATTCCAAAAGTCATGGCAGTCCGGTGAAGTCCCCACTGACTGGAAAAGGGAATTTTTAAAAAGGGAAAGCAGAAGGATCCAGTGAACTATAGGCCAGTCAGTCTCACCTCTGTGCCTGGTAAGACCATGGAGCAGATCCTTCTGGAGGCACTGCTGAGGCAGAAGGATAATGAAGAGACGATTTGGTATAATCAACATGGCTTCACTAAGGGTAAATCATGCCTGACAAATCTGGTGGCCTTCTATGAAAAGGTCACAACATCAATAGACAGGGGAGCCTTTGACACTGTCCCGCATGACATCCTGGTCTCCAAGCTGATGGAATATGGGTTCGATGGATGGACCACTCAGTGGATAAGGAATTGGCTTGACGTCCGCACCCAAAGAGTGGCTGTCAATGGATCCATGTCCAAATGGAGGCCAGTGACAAGCAGAGTCCCTCAAGGATCGGTACAGGGCTCAGTCTTGTTTAACATCTTCATCGGACACCAGCATTTTGTAGAGGGATGTGTGTGGATCCTTTCATCAGCCCCAAGAGAAAAACAGCCAAATACCTGTCACCTCTACAGGGTCTTCCTGAGGTAGTTTCCAAAACAGCAAAAGCTCTGTCATGTGCAGCAGTAGGAAATACCAGCTGATGCAGACGTGTTGAGGAGGACCAGAGGTTCAGAAGCAGCATCATTCATCTCTCATCTCTTATCAATCTCTACCTGAACATTTGAACTGAAAATAAAACAAACAAGCAAAAAAACCCCCAAAATCAGACAAGAGACCCATCACCAGCAACAAAAAGCCAAACACAGTTTTGTACATCTCTGCTCCCAGAAGCACCACCACGAGACAAAGAAGGGAAGGAGAGCTAGCAGAATAACATCAAATAGCGGGCAGCAGCTAATTGTTCCTGCCTTTTGCAGCAATTGGTCTACCTCCTGTCTCAGAGATTTGAGCATGTGTTCCAAAGACTTGAAACCAAGATGAGGCAGAGCCTCAGATGAGCTTTTTGGCACATGCAGAGTTGCTTTTAAGAACCACATCCAGCAGTATCTAGGATTTTTACTTTTAACCTGTGGCATACACCAGGCAGGCATATGTCCAGGGTCACCTGCTGGCATCTGCCTCCCTGCCAGACCTTTGACTCCACAAAGTGCCTGGACTCAACAGAAATGTTTGAAAATAACTCCTCTTTATCAATATGGCACCAATTAAAGCTGCCCAGAGATAATGCAATGGGCTTAGGCTGTTGATGGAGAGAGGTGGAGGTAGCAGACGAGAGGGATGCTTGCCAGGCAATATCATGCTCTCCTCATGCAGGAGAGGAGCCTGCATGAAGCAGAAAGCAGACAACAGCAAAAGTGAACTGGGAAGCATAGCATGAGGCCTTTCACCATCTTCCCCTAAAACGTCTGACAATGATACACCATGAACAGGCTGCTGTGACTTGAAGATGACAGCATCTTCATCAAGGTCAACCTTGATGAATCGATGGGATGCTCTGAAGTCAAACAAGAGGAACTTCATGGTAGATACAGACAAAGCGAGGGGGAGCTGTAAATCAAAGGCACAGCAGCCAAATGGGAGTAATTGGCCTGACAGAACAGGTCAACAAGGAGGGGACAAGGCTGCCACCAAACACGAATCCATGCAATGATGATTGCTTTTTCAAAGCAGCTCTCACACTGGGAAGCACATGGTAAGTGCATCTAGTGGGAAGCGCTCGTGCTTGGAGGCAGGTGTCCCAGTGGGGGTTCTTGGCATAGGGGTCTCCTCCTGGGGATGAGCATCCCCAGCTGGAGAGGATGCTGGAAGAGCCCCAAGGGACTGACTGGGCATGGGGTGAAAGCTAAGGGAGCCATGTTTATTCGGTCTAGGGGAAGAAGATGAGAGAGGTGCCTCTAGGTATAGAAAGATGCCGATTGCTTCCTGTTCTCCATGTGTTCTGCCTTCACTAGGGTCCATCACTCACCTCTTTAAGGCCAAGAGGTGAAACACATCTCTGTCAGTATGTCCTGCCTCCCCTCTATACTACACCCACACACCAGTCCACGCCTCCTTCAGCTGCAGGAGTCACCCTCAAGCACTGCTCTGTGGCATTTAGGCAACTGTTTTTGTAAGCAGGTTATGAAAACCCCTGGCAGCCTTTCAGGCTTTATTTGCACTGCAGCCTGCAGTTTGTGTCCTACAGGCAGGCACAGGAGCATGGTGACTCATGGGCATACCATGACTAACCCTCAAGCCAGGCTCTGCATCCCCATTTTCCCTGCTGGCTGCCACAGAGTCTGGCTGTATCAGTAAGGAGGGCTGATTGCTGCCTTTTTCGGAAGGTCAATGGAGAAAGCAATGCAGGTTAATGTTATACCAGCACCACCTTGGACAGTGGTACCTGTTGCATCCCCAAACCACCATATCTTGCCATCACTGTATTAGGCTGCCTGCCTTCCCAGCTACCTGTCTCACAGATGGGCAGAGAGTGAATTCTGTTTCATAGGTTTTCCCACCAAAACCAACTAGGGGAGGAAGGGACACTCAGCAAGGCTCACTGTCAGTCCAGACTTGCCTTTGAGGAGCCTGACATGATCCAAAGCACATCCAATATTGTGCATGCAGCAATCACCCCTCTTGCTCAAAAGCCTTCAGTACAAGACATTTTCCTTCTACAGCAAGGTGCCTCTTTGCACTCCGACCATATCCCTTGGGGTCCTGCTCCCAGAAAGGACTGCCTGGACCATAGCCTTTCTGACCCACCCACAGGTAATGGCACAGGCTCAGCAGAGCCTTCAGCAGCCAGCAGCTCTGAAGATGGCGCCAGAGCTGCTCAGGGAACAACAAACACCACAGGAGAGCTCAGGCCAGCACCCAGTCAGCATCTCCAGTGCAAGGATGAGGGTCCACCATACTCACAGTCACACTGGGTGGTCCACTAGCCAGCTTTGAGTCCTTTGTAAAGGCAACACACTGTTGTGATGCTCCAACACTGTCCCAGAGATGGGAGTTAGGAGAGCAGGAGGGAGATGCTTTGGTTCCCACCTGAAAACTAGCCTTTCTGGAGACATCTCACCATTGCAGCCCCATGTGCGAACTACAGCTTCAGGGACAGGACCTAAACCATTCGCAACTCCTGGGCCTAGGAGAGACTCCTCAGCAGGATATGGCATAAGCATATTAGCAAAAAACTTCCCTGGGCTATGGGTGGGGCAAGAGGGTGACCAGCAAATCTGTGCATCCAAGGTAGCTTGGCTGGCCTCCTCTTTGCAGTATTTTCTTTGCTTGTAAAGGCAGCGTTACACTAGGTGATGTCCAATATGTACAATGGACCCCTGCTCCTCAAACCAAAGTCTGCAGCCCCAGTACAAGCATTTTCACCAGCATAACTATCTCAGAAACATTAACAGCTGCTTAAAAATTCAGAGGGCAATCACCACTGTAACCTCTAAGCAGGAAGAAGGAGCTACAGGCATATGGAGCAAAAACACACCCAAAAGTCCCTGATGCCAACAGCAGAAGCAAAATAGCAGTGATATGCAGCCACAAGCACTTCTTGCTGTACCAGCGTCTCTGTAGCAGCATAGCTGCAGATAGGCACAAGAAGATATGTTTTCCAGGCATATCGGCTCAGCCTTCCATTTTTCAAAAATGAACTGTGGTCTCTGGGTATGAAGCATCACCCTCAATCTCACAGAAATGCTCATTAGAGAAGTATAATAGACCCACTACAGCTGAGCCCAGCAGGGCCAGGGTGCCAAGCAGTAAACCACTGATGTATGAGACCCTTCCAAGGAAGAAAGGGGACAAAAATGAACTAATGAGATGCCAAACCAAATAAGGGCCTTAGAAGCACCCCTGTCTAATCTACCAACCTCAAAAAGCAGAGCAGCGCTGTTCAACACCTCCTACCTGCCCAGCAGGGACCACAGCCCACAGATTTTCTATTTAATTTAGTTATAAACTATAGTTCCAATTAGATGAAGGGAATGTTGCTGCTCATCAAGAACACATTATTTTACCTATTGCGCCCTTCTTCACCACAGGCTGGTGGGAGCAGTACACAGGAGGGGTTTTAGACATAAAGGAGGGGTTGTACGGCTGCTAATGATGTAGAAACTTTGAAGGAGGTCTCAGATGCTGAGCAGGCACTTAAGCTGCTGTCCTCCACCCATGGTGCCATTTCTCTGTCAGACATCCCCTACAAAAGTGATGGGGCTAGGTTCCTCTGCTCTCAACATAACCACAACTTCCCCCAAATCACCCATTTGCCTGCTTTCCACCTCTGCGACTTAGTTTCTAAGACTGAATGAGGTGGCCTCGCTTTCCTGAAGGTGTTCCTCTTCCAAGACACCAAGCATCCATAACTGACTGAAGAGGATTAATTGGGTAGGCAGCATCCAAAACTGAAGGTGATTCCTTCCAGAGGGGACACAAATAAAAAGTATGTCATGGCAGCAAAGAACTCCTTATGGGTAGCTATCTCATGAGCATACCACCTCCCAGCAACCATTCCTAACTCCTCCACATTTCTGGAAACTTGTCACTTTCCTCCCCAGTTTTCCAGGATATTTTCATGCCGGTACCTCAGCTGAAGGTGCAACACTGACGCATTAACACACAAGGGTTTGATACCACAACTCACCAACATCCCACATTCAGGATACGCAACTTTCCATCCCAAAGCAAACATGGCCTGGGGTGGGGCATAAGCTGAGGATTGACCCCAAGGGCTTTTTCGCCCCTCACAGCATGGGCACTCACCCATCAAGTAGCTCTTAATCTTCAGGTATCCAACAGCCAGTCATAGGATGAAGAGTTTATCAAGCCTGGTACACATATCTTCAGGGAAGGGCAGCAAGTCAGTCAGCTTGTTCAGCTCTTGGCTGAGCTGGTCTTGATTCTGCTTGGAGGGGATGGACTTCATGCCCTCAGGGGGTGGTGGTTTGAGGCTGGAAGATGCAAAGGAGAGTTTAAGAAAACTGGGCCTGTCCAACAGTCTCTTTCCAAAACCAGTGTTGACTTTAGTGCAACCACAACATGAGTAAAACACCAGATGGCCAAGGTAAGAGCATGCATCAGCAAGACTAAGCTCCAGGAAGCCCATAAGCCAATGGCTGGAGGAGACATGGCCACCCCAGCTGGCCATCTTGTGCAGCGTCAGGCATGATGTTCTCCAGCCAGAGAGTGGAGCGATCCTCAGACAGGCACATTAATGTGCGGCCTGGCGGAGCCAGATCAGCTGGATACTATAGCCTTTTTCCTAGCCTTGCTCCCACCATTGAGTTCTGGTAGAGAAAGGGACACAAAGGGTAGACATCTACAAGCCATCAGAGCATCTCTGGGAGGTCTGGTTAGACTTTTCGACCCACACTCTGCTCTGTCCACTCTTTTTCCTCTTCTTCCTCATCCCACACCCTTCCCATGCAGCAGGTTTCTCCATACCCACACTCCACATTCTCACATCAGGTCCCCACCACAGAAAGTGCTACCTCGAGTTGCTCAGAAGATTCACATCAGCAGGACTGTGCAGCTCTTGGCCAGGCTCTGGCAATGGAAATGCTAATAAAGAGAAAGAATGGAAAGCAGGAAGGTCTAAAAATATTACTTTAATTTATTTCAATTAACTTCTTTTAAGTTTCCTCTGACTGCTTGGAGACTGAATCCATTGCTTTGATTATGAATATTACAAAGAGGAGCAGAAGTGAAAGTTAATGACAGGACTTGAACAAAGAGATACTACATAGGGCAGTTTAGGGCATGGCACTTTGAAAACAACCCCTGTTTTAAAAGAAATATTTTTTTAAAATGTTCTTTTCCAATATTACGATTTTTGATCCTTTCAGATGGGAATTTCCAACCTAAAACAACAGCAGATGCCAAACTTTGGCTCTGCAACCACCCCTCAGTCTGCAGAAGGAGTAGAGTCTGTCTTAATCCGACATGAGGACCCATTTGTATCTGCTGCAGTTATTTCACACACTAAAACAGAAGTGCCAGCCATAGCAGGAAAACGTTAGTAAGTTTAATGAGTCTTGGATATCACCTTCTCTCCTTTAGTTTTTAATGGAGACTTGAATTTTCTAGCTTGAAGAAAAACCCTTTAGACCCTCTCCTCTGTATTTGTTTCGACTGCATCCCCTAACATGCAACTTATACTGTTTTGATGTAATTTATCTAACCACAACCTCCCTCTCTGCAGGCATCCTTGCTGCATAAAGTAGCTTCAAGTAACATGACCTGCCAGTATTTAGCAGCAATTTCAGTTCTCCCTTCTACTACCACTCTCAAATCTCATCTGCTCACATGTGACAAGAGAGGAAATGAGCATTAAATGAGATACAGTGAGGGGCCTGTTGAATTTTAATTGCAGAGAGCTACCAAGGGGTCTTCTAAGCATGACTGGAAAATTGTAGCATTTCTCCAGAAAAGCTCGATCATGCTTTTTTGTAACATAAGCATCAGGAGGGATATACTCTGCTTCTCAGAGAGGCTGAGTACAACTCATCAAACTTGTCCATACAAGCTGGGCAAAACACACTGGGACCAGTGCTGTTATGTACTCCATTAGCCAGTGGCTTAAACAGTTCTGACATCACAGTCACTTATCAGGAAGGAAAAACTGAAATAGCTTTTATTTGATCCTGTCTCCGATTTAAAAGAAGAAAAAAAAAAAAAAAAAGAGAGGTAAAGAAAATTATTCAGAGTTTCCTCAGATATCCTTTAAAGAAAAGTCCTCTGCCCAGTCACTATCAAAATCTAGCCCACAAATAGCCAGAAAGCAGAGAAAATGAGCCTGGAGATGAGCAAGGAGAGTTGCTCTGTATAGGGAGGGCAAAATGCAGAAGTGGAATGGGATCTCTTGGATAATTTGGCCAAGCACAGGAATTGCTCTGGCTGAGACACATAGGATGACACAGTCAGCAGCAAAGAACAACAAGGCTAAAGGAAGGCACCAAAATGTCTGTTCCTGTATGTTCCCAGCTGCAGCATCCAGGGTGCTTCATGGCCACCCTTGAGAGGAGATATGATAAATAGCAAAATGGCTCCAGTGATGCCAGGTGGCTCTTTTGGCAGCCTGTTTCTATGGGCAAATGCTGCCTGGGAACTCCCAGGGCCAGAGGCTTCACAGCTTTCCACCCACAGCAAAACAGCTTCTAGGTGCTCGGTGCTGACAAGCCTGTTCACTTTCTGCCAGGCAGTTATGAAGCTCCCAAGAGCTCCATGCAAGCCAGCAGGCAGAGACAGGAGAACTGTCTGCCTTCATCACATACACTCACCAAGAGAAAGGCATTGACAATAATAAAAAGTTCACCATGTGCCATCATGGCCAAGAAGGCCAATGGTCTCCTGGGCTGCACTAAGAAGAGTGTGGCCAGTAAGCCAGGGAAGGTTTGTTTCCCCCATACTCTGCCTTAGTGAGGCCACATCTGGAGCACTGTGCTCAGGTCTGGACTCCCCAGTCCAAGTGAGACAAGGAACTACCGGAGAGAGTGAGAGATGGAGAGCTAAAAAGATGATAATGAGAATGGAGTATCTCTCTGATGAGGAAAGGCTGAGAGACCTGGGGCTGTTTAGCCTGAAGAAGAGAAAACTGAGAAGGAATCTTATCAATGCATATCAATATCCAAAGAACAGAAGTCAAGATGTTGGGGCCACACACTTTTCAGTGGTGCCTAGAAACAGGACAAGGTGCAATAGACACAAACTAGAACACAGGAGGTTCCATCTGAACATAAGGAGAAACTTCTTTACTTTGAGGATGACAGAGCACTGGAACAGGCTGCCCGGGGAGGTGATGGGGTCTCCTTCTCTGGAGAAATTCAAAATCTGCCTGAACATGATCCTGGGTAACCTGCTTTAGGTGAATGTGCCTTAGTAGTGGAGATAGAGGTTAGACTGGATGATGCCCAGAAGTCCCTTCCAACCTGTACCATGTGAACCTGTGACTCTGTGACTTGAGCACGATCACATTACTAGCCAACAGAGAATCTGTTCAGTTGAGCATCACAAGAAAGGATGTTTCCACCTGCTCACAGAAACAGTGAAGCTTGGTCTAAATGTTTACAGTCTGTTTAAATTCCCTCCCCTTAGGACTGTTTCCATCCCCACTGCACGGCAAAGCACTGGCAGCCTCTGCCAGCCCCAGGCATTGTGCAAGGCTGTCCCAGGGAGTGCTGCTACCGAAGCACAACCCTGGAGTTCAACAAAGCAGTCAACAGTAACAAGCAAGGAAAAGACTCCCTCTGCTCCAAAAGGATAATTTCTCCTGTACCCCGAGCCACACAAATCGTACCAGCACAAACCCTCAGTTTGGCCACACCAGCATCACCATGGGGCTGAGTGGAGCAGGAGGAAGGTTTGGGGAAGAGTGACCACTCTTTGCATTCCCACACTTTGTTAAGACTCCCTAATAGACACCTAAGAGAGGATCTGGCTCATTTTCTCACCAGGGATTTATAACATTGATACGCCCTCCTTCATCTGATACTTGGGCTCAGCTTAACGTCTCACCGTACATTTGTAATGTTTATGGTCCCTCCTTCATCCCAGGCATGGGGTCAGTTCATCTGTCTACCCCCACAACCTCCCAGAAATATATATCTACACCTTTATTTCCTATACACATGGTAACCCGAAGTAAACAGGGTGTTGTGACTTCTGATATGGGGGAACACATAGGGATCCATCCCAAAGCCAGAAAAATCCAGCGACACATCACAGAGGCATTATGCAACATCTGTTGAGCAGTATGCTAATTAACTATCAAGGGATAGGGATTTTTATTAAGTAGTAATTGCTGTACATTTGATTTACAGAGGCACTAAAACATCAGCCCACCTGCAACTCAGACAAGGAGAGTTGAGCATCTCAGACTCTCGAATGAGCTTCCTCACAGGAACACTGGGGTTGCTGGACAGTTGTCACTGGGATTTTTTGGGTCGATTTAGATTAAATATTAAAAAGCAGTTCTTCATGGTGGGGGTGGTGAGGCACTGGAACAGGTTGCCGATAGAAGTTTTGGATGCCTCATCCCTGGAAATGAATCAAGTTCAGGCTGAATAGGGCTTTGAGAAACCTGGTCAAGTAGATGGTGTCCCTGCCCGTGGCAGGGGTTTGGAACTTTATGATCTTTCCAGCCCGAAACAAGTTTGTGATTCTATGATTTTCACCAGTATGCCAGACCCTACAAAGCATTATCTCCAATTAACCCTAATTAAAACAGAATAGCCCAAGCATGCTGCCTGCCTATCTCGTTTGCTGCTTCAATGCTCTCACACCAGAGCAGCTTCACGCAGCTTTCCATAACCAGTTTTCCCCTCATAGGCCAGTCTTCTGCTACCCTGCCCAGTTCCAAATCCCTGTCCCAAGCGGTTGCCGAGCTACCACCCCGGGAGCTTACCGGCGGAGACACCCTCCCACAAACCCCCGCTTCACTCAGCTCTTCGGCACCCGCGTCTTCGTGCTCTTCCTTCCGGCGTACATTCTGCCCCTAGGCATTCCGCCGTCACTAACCCACAGCGCCCTCGCTGCCGGCGGCGGGCAAGTGGGTGGCCGCGCCCGGAGGCGGAGTTTAAGGAGGCTTCGGCCCCCGGCCTCAGCTACCGGCGAAATCGGAGTCGCTCACCGGACCGGGTAGAGTAGATAAGAGGAGCTCGGGCCCTAGGTCTCGATGTCCTTCCTGGAGCTGCTCTGCAGAGGTGACTGCTGCCGCCGTGGGCAGGGACCACCGTGCCCTTGAGGGGCGCCGACATCAGGGAGCCACCAGATCCTGGGAAACACTGTGTCCATGGGCCACCATCCCCAGGGAGCCACCAAATCCTGGGAAACGCTGTGCCCCTGGGCCACTATCTCCCAGGAGCCACTAAATTCTGGGAAGCACCATACCCATGGACCACACTGTCCAGGGAGCTACTGTGCCCCAAAAGTCACCATGCTCAGAGCTCACTGTGCCTATGGACCTCTGTTACTGTCAGCCACTGCGTGCAGGGGGCCACCAAATCCTGGGAGCCACCAAGACCTACAGACCACCTCTTTTTCCTGCAAAAGGTGACCACTTCAAAGCAGTTTCGGTGTGTCTCTCCTGCTGCAATGCCTGCAGGATTATGTTCACCCACGGGCTCATACTGCTGATTTCCAGGCATCACGCTTGGTGGCTGCGTTGTCCCTCCTGCAGCACACCTGCCAGCCCCAGCCCCTTCCAGAGCAGCCAGGCTGGTATAGCCCAGGAAATGTAGTCCTGCCCAACAGCTGCAGCCAAGGTTCAGCTCAGGGTCCTGTGTGCTATGTGTTCATGAGGGAGAGCATATTTCCACCTACATCACTTTTACAGTTACCTACACTGAACAGGACCTCCTAATTTACTTCTCCATCCTGTAAAACTGCTTTGGCATTCTCCTGAGCTAACCATCACCAAACACAGCCTCCTCACCATTCACAGCCCAATTAGGATACAGGTGTCTAAAAGCTGAATCTCTAGCTTGACTTCCTAGTGCCATGGCAATAACTGTCTTATTCATCTGTGGGTACAGAGGAGCATGGACAGATGGTCCTTGAAATTCAGGTTACGCCTTTAGCCTCCATAGCTGAGTTTTTCCTACCCTCTCACTGGAAAGACTCACAACACGTTGCAGACAGAGCTGTTAAGGATAGAAAGCCAGATCCATACACATCGTACATGAGATGTGGGTGTTTTAAAGTTGTTTGCAAATTCTAGGAATAAATTTTTGAAATGAAATATAATCACTTCTTGACAATAGGCATAGCAGAAGCAGCTAATGCTGTAAAAAAATGTTCCAGGTCAGCACAGCTGATGTTAATTTGATGGGAAGAGTGTTAATACATTTGTTTACAACCTTCCCAGACTGTACATAGAGACCCAGTAATTTAGCTGTGCTTTTTAATAAGGCAGGCAAAGATGCAGCTCAGCCCTGGAAATTGTGTTCCAGTGTCTCCATCAAGTGGGCAAGCGAAACTGAGGTGAAGGTGATAAGGCCGTTGACCAGAGAGGTTTTGTGCCCCATTTCTGGAGGTGTTGAAGGTCAGCTTGGATGGGGCTTTGAACAACCTGGTTTAATGTGGGGTTTCTGGAGGAAAATGGACATATAGTGGACATAACTGTGAGCAATCTTGGACATTGTCTGACAGGATTCTGTTCTCATGGGAAGGCACGCTGTTTGGGACACTGTTATTATCAGAAAGCCTGAAAACTTGGACTCTGTACTGTGTGAAAGTTATGCTGGGAGAACAGACTCAAGGACAGTGTGTTTGTGCAGTCCTGGAACAAGGAGACTAACGGCCTTGCCACCTGCAACAACAAGAACCTGACAGGAAGAGTCAGAGATAGAGACTGATGCCTTGTGGTCAGTAGGTCTTAGCAAATCATATGTAATGTTTAGGCGAGTGGACAATGCATGTAACCAATTGTAATTTGGGCTACCACGTGGCACGTTTGTAGAAAAATGTATTTAAGCAGAGTGTGTGCTTAATAAAATTGACTTCTTGCCGTAT
>VWZX01009067.1:0-20189 GCA_013399015.1 Galbula dea | reverse complement strand
ATCTGGAATATTGTGTCCAGTTCTGGGCCCCTCAGTTGAAGAAGGATAGAGAACGGCTTGAAAGAGTCCAGCGCAGAGCCACCAAGATGATGAAGGGGGTGAAACATCTTCCTTCTGAGGAAAGGCTGAGGGAGCTGGGTCTCTTTAGCTCAGAGAAGAGAAGGCTAAGGGGTGACCTCATCTATGCCTTTAAATATGTGACAGGTGAGTGTCAGGCGGATGGGGTCAGGCTCTTCTCGGGGAAGCCCAGTGACAAGACAAGGGGCAGTGGTTGTAAGCTGAAGCATAGGAGGTTCCATGTGAACACAAAAAATTTTTTTTTTGCCAGTGCGGTGCCAGAGCACTGGAACAGACTGCCCAGAGAGGTTGTGGAGCCTCCTTCTGTGAAGATACTCAAGACCTGTCTGAACGCACTTCTGCGTGACCTGGTCTAGGGGAATCCTGCTCTGGCGGGGGGTTGGAGTAGATGATCTTTCAAGGTCCCTTCCAACTCCTAACATTCTGTGATCTTTATGGTCCCTTCCAGCCTGAACCATATTATGATTGTATGCTATGAAGTTGTCTCAGCTGCCTGTGGGCTGCCCAGCTCTCAGGTGTCACAGTGGCAGGCAGGGCCATGGGGAGGCAATTTCTAGAGCTCCTGGGACACTCCCAGATATGGGAAACACAAAAACTTTCTCTTGTTCACCCACAGCCCTCCAGCCTCTCCTTGCCACCAATGCTCTCCTTCTGGATTTCTTCCTGGTTTCTACAAACTTCTTCCCAGTTTCTGCAAGACCCAGCACCTTTCTAAAGCAGCTCTACATTGCTCTGCTACCTCTACTGCCAGGTTTCCTCCAGGGAATAAACAATTTACCTCTTTCCACCCATCTCATTCAGAGATGAAGCAAGGAACTACTGGAGAGAGTTCAGCAGGGAGCTGTGAAGCTGATGAGGGAACTGGAGTATCTCTTTGATGAGGATAGGCTGAGAGTCCTGGGGCTGTTTAGCCTGAAGAAGAGAAAACTGAGAAGGAATCTTATCAATGCATATCAATATCCAAAGAACAGAAGTCAAGATGTTGGGGCCACACACTTTTCAGTGGTGCCTAGAAACAGGACAAGGTGCAATAGACACAAACTGGAACACAGGAGGTTCCATCTGAACATAAGGAGAAACTTCTTTCCTTTGAGGGTGACAGAGCACTGGAACAGGCTGCCTGGGGAGGTGATGGGGTCTCCTTCTCTGGAGAAATTCAAAATCTGCCTGAACATGATCCTGGGTAACCTGCTCTGAGTGAACCTGCTTTGGCAGGGGGGTTGGACTGGTTGATCTCCAGAGGTTCTTTCCAACCCCTACTGCTCTGTGATGCTGTGAAGACCAACAGCAGCTTTAAGCAAACAGGCTTTGCAAGGCATCTCCTGAAAGGACTACAGTTAAATTTTCTTTCTTTTTTTTTAAAACTTTTTAAACATCTAGACACAGCTCAGTAAAGAAATGTTTTTACAAGCATGATAGGCTTGTGCATTCAGACCAAACATGGTACTCAGAATCTCCAGAGTTGGAAGGTACCCATGAGGATCATCTAGTCCAACTCATGTTTAGGCACAGGGCAACTCCACAGTCACACCATGTGCCTAAGTGTCTTATCTAAGTGCTTCTTAAATTCCATGAGAGTAGGGGCCATTACAGCCTCCCTGGGGAGCCTGTTCCAGTGCTCCACCACCCTCGGGGTAAAGAAGCTCCCACGAATATTCAATCTAAATCTCCCCTGGCACAGCTTCATGCCGTTCCCCAAGTCCTGTAGCCAGCCACCAGAGAGAAAAGGCCAGCACCCACCCCTCCCTCCCTGGTGAGAAAGCCATAAACAGCTATGAGGTCTCCCCTAAGTCTCTTTTCCAGGTTGAACAGACCAAGTGCTTTCAGCCTTTCCTCATAACACTTCCCCTCCATTCCCTTTACCATCCTTGTGGCCCTCCTCTACTGCACGTACTGCACGTTTCAAGCCTATAAATCAGGAACTCTCCAGAGGTGTCTCTGGTACTACTGAATATAGCAGGGATGAAGCTGTGAGTAACCTACCTGAGCTCCAGGCCCCATGATCAGGTGCTTGGAGATCTTTTCTCCCTGCTCACTGTTCTTGGATTGCTCATCATCTGTTGTATACAGACTCAACAAGGGTCTTGGTGAGAAGGGACCTCTACAAGTCTCCAGTCTAACCTCCCACCTGGAGCAGGAAAGGCATGAGGCATCTAAGTGGATTAGCAGGAAAGTTATCTGGAGGAAATGATGCTGGAGGTGAACAAGACAAGATGTCACTGAGGCTGTCCCTGATTGTTCACAGGCTTACGTGAGGGCAGGAAGCTTTGAGGCCAAGCACTCAAAGCAAGGCATAGTGGGAAAATGAGTGCACGGATATTGAAAGAGACAGCAGCCCAGGTAGAATAAAATGATCTCCCTACTGCAAAACTGGCCCACTTGGACAAGTGGTTCACCTGGAGAACAGCTGCCTGTTTTGCAGCCATTGGGAAGATCAGTGGGGCCATCCTTGGGCCTAGATTTCACCAAATATGAAACTCAGCTGTGCAGCTCAGTCAAAGCAAAAGGCAGAAAAGAGCATTTGTGGGTTTATACCAGTTTGCCTGTATCCGTCTCTCATGCCAATACTGGGAATAACTGATGAGCAAAGGGAGAGACGCTGACTGTCGTGCTCTATGGGAAATGTGCCTAAAGCTAATCAAGGCTAACCTTTGTGTGCTAGTATAAGAGTTTAAAACTAGCAGGATCTCAATATGATCTCAATACAAGAGAGATTACAAGTCAAAATTACAATTTAATAAAAGATAAGAAAATAAACATTACAATATGTGAAATATGTTCACCTGATTCGTGTTGATATGGAACAATGCTAGGGCGTGATGAAATGTGACCTTATCTGTTGCATACCCTTGTATGGCCACAGGCGTTGACCACTCTGTTTTTCTCAAGATTACAGCTAAATAATAATATGCAAACAGTTCCTATATCTTGCAGGAGCTGCCTGGTATATCAGTTTAAACCAGTTGTACTGTTAACTGCATGGTGTTATCTAAGAAAAACCTGTGAATTGCATGTGTAAAAGTTTAGGCTTATCCTAAGGGCCAGCTGAGGAAAACTGTTTACTTCATCTACCGACCACCAGAGAGGAACTGAGAAGACCCTAAGAAGTGAAGAGGGCATGCGCTAAAGAAGATATGCCTATTCCTGGAACTCACTTGCAAAGATCAGCCTCTTCTCAAGAAATAGTTATGATAAACATGTATTAATATAGAGAACCAATAAGACATTACGTGGCGGGAAAAATGAGAAAGACTTTGGAAAAGAAGTATAAAAGGGGGGAACTGAACTAAGCGTGTGTGTCTTGGCATAGCTGAGACTCCCGGGGCACCCGACTCTGTTTGCTTGCATTTAATAAAATTTTAATCTTTGAGCATAATCTTGCTTAAAGACTTAGTCATTTATCACACAATAAATGCAACAAACTTAGTTTTAACCCAGAACTAACAACCCAGCACCCTGGGGCACGAGAAGAATGGTGCTCGTCAGCCGCTGTGCCCAGCTTCACGTGCTTCCCCCGCCTTTTCCTGAGTCCAAACAAAGAAACCTGTTTGTTTGCAGATGAAAAGTCACAGTCTAGTTGAAGAGTAGGGGTCGAAAGGGATCTTGGGGGAGGTAGATCCTGGAGGGTCCCTGCAGCTCGAAGAGGGTACCGGGAAGAGGTCCTGGAGAGTCCCTGTGGCTCAAAGGGGGTCCTGGGAAGAGGTCCTGGAGCTTCCGGTCCTTTCTCCGGCTCTGACAAGTGGCGGTAGAAGTCTCTCCCAGCCCCAAAACAGTACCCCCTTGGTTCCCGCAGGAACGCTCTACCCCTCCCCTCCGGAATGGGCACGAATGACTCCCCGGGGGAGGGGGGCAACACACACCGTCACACCTCCCATCTCACAGAGCTCTTCAACACCCAGCCTGGAGCCCGAGGGGTGTAGAAATGATATAGAAGGGATAGAATACACAGCTTTGATTGATCCCAGCAGCTGAAACCAGGACACTTTGTCCATCAAAAACTGGCAGTCTTTGATAATATTCGTCATCTCTAGTGTGAGGACACCTCACAGCTCCTTGTATGATAGCTAGGAGGGTCAAAATTCTGCTACTGGCTTTCAGCAGGGCACCGACTGTTGGTCTTACCCCTAGAGGTAAGACTGACCATAATGGCCTGAGCTCAAGGACAAGAGATAGCAGGAAGTAAACCCCCTTATCTACTTCAGAAGCCATGGAGATGCTCAAGCTAAAAAGGGAAAAAACAAACAAAAAAAAGAAACCCTTATCTCTAGTATTAAAACAGGTCCAGTGTGTAATTGAGAATTTGGTGTGCTCAAGACTCAGTGCTCAGCAGAGTGACAGCATCCCCTCCCATTCCAAATCCCTGCCAAGGAGTAACAAGAGGGTGGTTGCCCTGGGGGTCCAGAAGAAGGATTGGTGCCTTCCCTGGCAAAACACCCAAGGGAAGTGGTGGCAGCATGGGCAGCCTCTGGTGACAGCCCCAACCAAGGCAAGCTAAGGATTATGGTCCAGCCTGCAGGAGCCCAGTAGCAGGAGGAGACAGAGGCTTAACAAGAGATAAGGCTGCAATATAGGTCCAAGATCTGCCTGGGAGACAGGACTGGGGGAAAGGCTACCTGCAGCATAGATCCAAGGTCCACCTATGCACAATTTGGTTAGAGAGAGACAGAGATAGACACAGGTAAAGGTACAGCCTAAGACCAAGCCTAGATGCTTAGGGCTGAGTTTAAATGGAGCCTACAGAGCCATGAGCTGAGGGTGAGGTTGGCTGAGGCCACTAAGAATCACTGTGTGCTCACAGAGCTCTGGCAGATGGTGCGCCAACACTCTTCATGCAGGGATGTGTCCCTTATGAAGTGCTGTGAGTGCTGTGTGTCACCACAGGGCTACTATGTAAGGGTGATACTGAACCAGGGCAGGGACATGGTATGGGGGCTGTGAGCTGGGACACATATGAGGAATCACAAAGAGGTCACAGAGGCTGGGTGGAAAGGAAGTGGGAGTCAATTCGGAGGAGCCCCAGGGCTGGGGGGTAGTTACAGAGCCCAGGGTCACAGAAAGGCAGGGTTTAGGGGAGTGAAGGGTGACAAGGTCTGGGGGAGTGACAGGGCCAAGACCTTGCATCACCTGAGGACCAGGGCTCATGGTGGAGATGATGAGCCGGAAGCCAAAGGGTACTCTAACACAGATAGGCCCCACACTGACAGGACACAGCCCCACAGCCTGTGCCAGATGGGGCTCAGGACAGGGCTGGAAGTATGGCCATCTCCCCACAAGCACTGGCGAGGAGCTGCTCTGCTCATCCACAAGTGATGGCAGTCCGCAGGGAGACAACAGGCTGGGAATTACATGACAGTTGAAAGCAGGAGATAAGTAGTCAAAGTAGTCTGATTATGGAGGAACAAGTCAGTCATAAGTTAGGGAGCAGCGCACAGCAGGGACTAACTCTGCAGCTGACAGCAATGGTCTTCTGCCCATATGGCTCTCCAGGCTACTCCAAAGTGGCAGTAGACATGCTCTGCAAGGCAGTACAAAGCAGCACTAAGCCTCCACTTGCTCCCTTTTCTGGAGTAGTTTCTTTTCCAAGGGATGAAACGAAAGAAACTTCAGACCAGGAAGCATAGTCTTAGGTACAATGGAGACACTTGGAATGGGGCACAGCTGTCCCTTCCTGCTCTAACATCTCCTTGATTTATCTTGTTCTCCCCCATTTGTTTCAACAAGACATGTCTAAGACCTCAAATCTTGGTCAAGAGCTGAGCGTCAGAAAGCCAGAGTCTCTGGTTCATTCAGAGGTTTCTCTGCAGCTTTCCACTTCTTGATCAACATGGGAGGTCAGGTTTCCTGGGCAGATGGATCTTCTCATATGCAAAGTGTGATAAATGACTGATTCTTTAAGCAAGATTATGCTCAAAGATTGAAATTTATTAAATGCAAGCAGAGTCGGGTGCCTCGGGAGTCTCGGCTATGCCAAGACACACACACTGAGTTCAGTTCCCTCCTTTTATACTTCTTTTCCAAAGTCTCCTTTCGCCTTTTTCCCGCCATGTAATGTCCTATTGGTCCCCTATACTAATACATATTCATAACTATTTCTTGAGAAGAGGCTGGTCTTTGCCAATGAGTTCCAGGAATAGGCATATCTTCTTTAGCGCATGCCCTCTTCACTTCTTAGGGTCTTCTTGGCTCCTCTCTGGTGGTCGGTGGATGAAGTAAGTAGTCTTCCTCAGCTCGCCCTTAGGATAACCCTAAACTTTACGCATGCATTTTACAGGCTTTTCTTAGATAACACCATGCGGTTAACAGTACAACTGGTTTAAACTGATATACCAGGCAGCTCCTGCAAGATATAGGAACTATTTGCATATTTAGCTGTAATCTTGAGAAAAACAGAGTGGTCAACGCCTGTGGCCATACAAGGGTATGCAAAAGATAAGGTCACATTTCATCATGCGGCCCTAGCATTGTTCCATATCAACATGAATCAGGTGAACATATTTCGCACAAAGCAAATCTGCTCTGAAAGTTTCCCGAAGCAAAGTGGTTCCTGTTGGCAAATATGGAGCCCAAAATCAAGCCAGAAAGGGAAGAAAAACTGCCCACATCATTTCCAGCAACTGTGCATTGCATCAGTATGGAGACAGGAGTAGGTTCTACAGAGAAGATGCTTTGAATGTGACACCCCTGATGTCAGGACCTTCAACAGCCTTTCCAGCAAGCTGTAGGTGAGATGGAGACTTGTTGGTGCTCATAATATGGCTCCGTGGGACAAGTCATGCTGGTGGTCAGGGAGAAAGCAGCTTTCCTTCAGTATTACTCAGCCCCATCTTGTGGCAAGGATCAGTAAAACG
This sequence comes from Galbula dea, assembly GCA_013399015.1. Classification (NCBI taxonomy): domain Eukaryota; kingdom Metazoa; phylum Chordata; class Aves; order Piciformes; family Galbulidae; genus Galbula; species Galbula dea. The sequence continues at coordinate 13,263 of VWZX01009067.1, read as the reverse complement.
GCCACGAGCAGCAGGGAAGTTCGCCACCGCCAAGTCTACCCAGTGCTTTCCAGGGTGTGCCTTCTGCCTTGGCATCCCCTCTCCTCCAGCACTCCCAGTCCTAGCTGCAGGTAGGAGTGGTAGAGTTGGCCCAAGATGCAGCTGGCCAGCTCTGGTGTATGCATGAGGATCTTGTCCTCCACTGGTCTCACCTGAGCCCTAAACCTCCTGTGGGGTTTGTGCAAATAGGCTGGGCATGTATTGATTGTGTTGGTGAGTTATTGCCTATGTCCTCATGTCCTCTCTTTGGCATCTCATTGTGTCCGCCATTCCCAGTACCTCTTCTATTTCTGGAGGCCATCAATGTAGTTCACCCTGAACTGTGCTGAATGAGGCCCAAAGGGCTCTGCCACAAGCAGAGAACATCAGTGAGAAGAAGCACTAGCAGATGCTTTTCTTTCTACAGAAGGCGGCGGGGTTCCTCTAATGATGGCCAAGCAGCTGGGAGCACCTGGTAGCATCACAAAGAGTGACAAATGGATATGGGTATTGGTGGATCTTCACTGTCCTCTTCTCCAGGAAGAGCAAGACAGGCAAGGATGCAGATGAGGATGGGATCAGGGACAGAGATGCCAGTATGGAAGGTCACACTGTCCCCAGCTAACAATGTCTAGCAAACACAACCCAAATCAAAGGCACAAAGCATATGGCAGGAAGTGTTTTAGATGGGTGTCCTGGTTTGGGTTAGAACAGAACTGATTCTGTTTGATGGCTTTGTTTTCCAGCCAAAGCTCCTCTAGGTAACTTCATTTCTGAAGCTGGCAGTATGTTTTCCAGAAACTCTGCCTTCTTCCAGCAGTGATTAGGCCTGATGTTTGGGTTTACTGCAGCATTAAAGTAGTTGCAGTTGTTTTGTTTTCCAATCCGTAAGTCTCCCTCTTATTTTCATTTCCTTTCCTGTGGCAGGGAGGGGGGAAGAGGAGAGTAGTGGACAGTGTCTGCTGCTGGGTGGCTGTCAATTCAGAGGTACCCCAAAATGGTCACAATGGGGAACTGGAAGATGTTCCAGATTATGGGCTCACATACAGATGGAGAAGGAGGTGGCTTTTGATTTCCACCTCTTGTCTTTGCAAATATTTAGAGGTGTAAACAGCCAGGCACTGGGACCTTTGTTGTAACAGCCGGGTACCCTCCAGTCTGGAACAGGGAGTGGCTCTCTTGCCCTGTGTAAGTTAAGAGTGAAGACACTGGGATTGAGGCTGCCTTTGATATCTCTGGCTGGCAGCAATGAGGCTGGGGGGCACACAGGCTGCATTCCCCACATCTGATTGTGTAATCTGACATGGCAGCTGATGGAAAGTGATGTGACAGACACAGCATGGCTGGCGTCCACTTGCATCCTATCACGGCAGAAGCAGCAGGCTTCCCCACAAAGCCTTGCATCCCCACAAAGCTCAAGCCCTGGAGATCTCACTCGTCTTGACCCACGGATCCAGCAGCTGTGTGAGGGGATTTGGCAAGAGATCTCCCACCCATTTTGGCTGAGGGGTCAATGCCTGAGGGAGCCAAAAGGGACACCGATGCAGTAGTGTCATTGACCCACTACCGGCTCTCCTCTCAGAACCCTGGGATTTGCCGAGGGAACATTTGCCACGGAAGTAACTTGTTTGTTTGCCTGCCTGAACACGCGCTAGACCGCAGCCGAGATCTGAAGCGAAGACATTTCACTTCCCCCCGCGGACTTCAAAGGCTTCGCCATGACGTCATGTCTCTGCGCCTGCCTCTTCCGTCGCGGCTGTGTATCCTCGGTGCAGCCATGTCCTTGTGGGTGGCTAAGTTTGGCGCGGCCGTGGCTGCTGCCGCTCGGAATCGCCTTGGGAGTGGTGTTGTGCCAGCGGTGAGCGAGGTCGGGAAAAAGGGAGGTTTCTGCGCCCAGCTGTGGTTTCCCGGGCTGCGGCGTTCGCCCCTCAACGCGGCCGGGCGGGCTCACCTTGGGGTGCTCGGGTAGCTCCGACCTCGCCGTTGGTGCTGGTGGCGGCAGGAGGCTGTGCTGGTAGCGCCGTCTCTCCGCCCGTTATGGAGCGGGACTGGGCCCCCGATCCGACCTCTTGTCGCTCACAGTAGCATTCACGTGCCCGTGAGGACCGCGTCTCGGGGAGCTTGGGGATGGCCCTGCCGCGGGGGGAGGTTGGGCTGGGCTGCCCCTTAGGAGGAGACATTGCCAGTAGGCTAAAGCAGAGGCTTCGTTAAGGAGGCGAGATTTAAGGTAGAGGCACAAGTGTCATGAATCAGTGTAAATGAGGTTGCTCAGAATAAGGCTTACCAAGTTTTCACCAGTCTTCAGGTGGCTTTTCTCCACAGGGTTCAGTAAGGTACTGCATTCAGGTTTAGAGGCCAGGTGGGTATTTCTTTACGCATTTGTCCAGTAATAGTATTGTGCAGAAATGAAGCTGTTACTCTCCCAAGAGATGGGGAGAGAGCCCTGAGAGATGGGAAAAGAGTTTAATTTTAATATATATCCAACAACAACCTAATGAAAATGCAAGGAAAAGCATCCTTGGGAATGCAGGGCACATCATGTGTCTGGAGCCTTCAGTAAGTCTGAGAAGTTTCAGTCATTGTGTAGGCTCAGAGTAGAGTTCTGGCAGAGCAGCCTGGCTTCAAGCTTTAAATGCACTGAAAATTGTTTTGTGGTTTCTGCCTTCTCAGCCTTGTACTTCATAAACAGTTTCTCAGCTGAAGTACTGCTTCAGTTGCTAAGCTGAAATGGCTGTGTTAACTTTACTGTATGAAAAATCCATGTATTAGATGTTTGGGTATCTTCCTGCCATGTGCAGAAGGTCTGAAGAAACTGCCCTCTGAGTGTGTTTGGTTCAGCTAAGAAAACTAAAATATGTTGATTTTGTTGTGTTTTCTTTCAGGCAAGAATTCATATCAGCCCTGAGCAGAATTTGCAGTATGGTTGGCTGGCTTACATGTTGGGAGAAAGAACTACAAAAAAGTTCACCAACTACAGCAAAGTCTTTACAGTGGAGGGGAACTTATCTTCTGGGAAGGGCAAGCTTGCGCAACAAATAGCGGAAAAACTAGGTGCATTTTAATTTACCTATTTGTCTAACAGCTAATAGAATTTAACAGTGTAATTGTGATTCTTGGGTAAAGAAAGTTAGTTCACCAAACCAGCAAGTCTTGAAGAGCAAATTTTTAATTAGGCAGTGCCACAGTTCATGTGGAGAGCTTATAGATAAGGAGAGAATAAAACATTGGTGGCTTTGAAATGATGGCGGGACACTTGTCAGATCTGTGGGATGATTGAATAGGTATGATTTGTTGTGAATAAAATTACAGTTCTAATAAAGTCAGTTTCCTCACTGAGGTCCTGGCTCTCGTAGCATCACTGACTGCCTTAAGAGGCAGGATCTTCTGCATGGGTGAATGCAGAACAGCAAGGTAAGGACTAGTGCCAAAAGGGCTCTGCTTAGAGCAATAGCTCAGCTGTCACTGGGGAGATGAAAGGTGGCAGTACTTCAAATTAGGGTTTGTCTGCCCTCTGCTGTGATTGACCGAAGGGTTTTGTGCTGTTTACAAGAGCTTTTTAAAGTACAGCTATATAGTGAAGTAAGCTGAATAGTTGTTTACTGTAAATTAACAAAATTGTTTTGATTTGTGTTCTATTGTGGGTTTCTTTTTTGTCAGGAATGAAATATTTCCCAGAAGCAGACATCCATTACCTAGACAGAATAACGGGAGATGGAACGCTGCTGCATGAGAAATTTAATGGTTTCTGTAACTTGGAGAGGTTTTACAATGATCCAAAGTGCCCTGATGGACACTCTTATCGACTGCAAGCTTGGCTGTTTGGTAACCGTGTTTTGCAGTATGCTGATGCATTGGAGCATCTGCTAACCACAGGTTAGGTTTCGCAGTAAATACATTTAATTTCTAAATAAACTTCCAAGTTGTGAGTAAGCTCTTTTGAAGTGCTATACTAGTATCTGCATTTTAAAATGAAAGACTCTTACATTGTTAAGTTTTTTGTATTTTTCCCTTTCAGTGAGTACAGGTTAGCAGCCCATTTAGAAAACTACCTTGTACATTTTCTGTTGGGAAAAGTATCTTACATCATTCCCAGCAAAGGAAATATGTACCAATTTCATGAGTTTTAATTTGATGATCCCTGATGATTATTTAATAAAAGACATTTTAAACATACTAAGACAGCTATGTATTGTATAGCCTTTTAAAAACTCTCCCTCAACTTAGTTACTGATGATGTCTTTTGTTCAGTCTTTTTTGAGTTTATTAAATGCTGTTTTGTAATGGAATTATTATTTGAGTGTCTTCTGATGAGAACAACACTGATTTAAATGTTGTTTGTGCTTTAAGTGTTTTCAAAATAGATTAAAAGATGTGAATGCCAGGAAGTTTCAGATACATATGTAAATATACTCCTTAAATACAGTACTTCTTGGCTACTGTAGCGATGGGGACAGTAGGAGAATATATGTGTGAGACAAGGATGTTTAGCATTACATATTCTATACATTTGTGCAATCTAAAACCCTGCTCTCTTATTTTATTTAAAATTTCAAGAAAAGCATTCAGAAAATTGACCGTAAGAGTAGTACTGTCTTTACTTTGAAATATTGCTGCCAGCAGTCTCGTCAGGCTTTGCTGACTGGTACTTACTGTTGATTGCAGGACAAGGTGTGGTGTTGGAACGCTCTCCCTACAGTGACTTTGTGTTTCTGGATGCAATGTTTAAGCAAGGCTATATTCACAAGCGATGTAAGTTATTTGCATGCAAAAGGAAGTTATTTTGCCATAATCTTAGTCGAAAGTCTGATAGCTTTTAAAGAAGAGACAAAACTGCCTGCTTGGAGGATGGACTCTTTTAAATGTTCAGAGTTGTTCAAAAAGGTGCTTAGCACCTTGCTGTTCCATGCATCAAGGACCAACCTCAAGCTATGAGACTGCTGTTTTTTCCTGAAGGCCTTGGTTCTGCTTATATGTTGAAGGACCTGTATTCTGTGTATTGCTTGTATCCTGGCAGTCAGAGACTTCTGTACTTCCCTGGAAATACGGGTGAGCATGCTAATGATGAGTGGAGGTCCTTCAGGCAGGCCATGATCTTGCAGCATTAGGTAGGAGGTAAATAACAAATCAACAGGGTTTGTCCTACTTGCCTTAAACAACCATCTCCCTTTGGAATTTTGGAGAACACAAACATTGCTATTATCTTCAGGAAGGGCAAGAAGGGAGGATCCAGGGAGCTACAGGTTAGTCAGCCTCAGTTTGACCTGCAGGAAGGGATGGAGCAAATGCTACTGGAAGCCGTGTCCAAACATAAGATGATGTGAAGGTGATGGAGAATAATCATTATGAATAATAATAATAATATAAGCTTTATGAAAGGGAAAACATACTTAAACACCTGATAGTCAGCTCCTTGTAGAAGGCTAGCTCAGTGGATGAGCATAGAGCAATAGCTATTGTTTATCTTAAGGAGGGCTTTCAATGCTGTCTCTTATAATATCCTCATTAACAAACTGAAGCAGGGATTAAATATGTGGGCAGTGGATTGAAAAATGGTTTAACTGCTGCACTGAAGGGGTTGTTATTGGTAGTACAAAGTCCAGCTGGAGGCCAGTAACTAGTGGTGTATCCCAGCAGAAGATACTGGGACTGAACCAGGTTTAAACTGTTTGAGACATAGGTGACAGGGCACAGTGCAGCCTCAGGAGATTTGCAGGTGATGGAAAACTGGGAGGGGAGTGGTTGATACACCATATATTCTTTATGCTGTTTAGAGGAACCTAGAGAGGGTGGAGAAATGGTTGGATGGTAAAACCACATGAAGGCCTACAAAAGGGACTGCAAAGTGTTGCAGTCTTGGAGGGAATATCTTCAGGCACTCATACTGGGAGCCAACTGTCTAAAAATTTCTGCAGAGGAGATCTGGAGGTCCTGATGGACAGCAAGTTGAATGTGAGCCAGCAATGTGCCCTCACAGCAAAGGATGCCACCAGGATTCTGCATGAAGAATGTTGTCAGCAGGTCAAGGGAGGTGATCACCCAATCCAGAGTATTGTGCCCAGTTCTGGGCTACCAGTTGAAAGAAATATGTGAACTTACTGGAATGAGTCTAGGAAAGGGCCACGAAGATCACTAAAACTGTATGAGAAGAGACAGAGAGCTGAAGAGTTTTTAACCTGGAGAAGAGAAGGCTCTGGAGGATGTATGTAAATACCTGGTGGTGCTTCTGTCTATAAATATTCGATGGGGATAAGTACTGGATGGAGCCAGTGTTGTCTCGGTGGCACCTCGTGAGGAAACAAAAAGCAAGTGGCATAAACTGAAATAGAAGAAATTGTAAGAAAAAACCCAAGTTTCTACTGTGAAGATAGTCAAACATTGGAGCAGATTGTCTGGGGAGGCTGTAGGATGTCTGTCCTGGATATACTCAGAACCCTGTGAGACAGAGTTCTGAGCCACCTGCTCTAGCTGACCCTGCTTTGAGCAGAGTGGATGAACCAGCTGATCTGTAGGTGCTCCAACCTGAATGAGTGTCGTTCAGAGTTACGGGCAATGAGCTCCTGAGCAGCTAGGCATTACCGTGTTGGTGCCTTTGGGCATGTACATGGAGTCTCCATGCCTTGGCTAGGAATGGAGCAGCTATGTGACGTGTAGGAGACCGCCACAGCTAAAAGATGCAAACTTAGAGATGCTCAAAAGTGTGAAAGTCTGGAGAAAATAGCTGTAAATCCCTGACCCCTAAATTGCTACAGAAATTCTTGTTTCTGCATATTCTTGAAAATCTGGCATTTGGCTACTCTTGAGGTGAGGGTGGTTGTTTCCCTGATTACTTTGTGTTTCTGCTGTCTTGTTTTAAATTTAGGAGATGTGTATTTGTTTTTTAACATCTTCTGTAAATTCCAGCTTCTTGCTGAATGAGTTTGAAACCTGGCTATGGTCAACTGTCTTACTATCTGCATTTGGAGAAGGAAAAGCCTAGCAAACCACAATTTATATATAATAAAAAAATCCCGACAACAAATAATGGATTGTGCTGAAATCTTTAAACCACAAACAGACATGCTGTTCGCTGCTGCTTACTGTGTTGCCAATTACAGTAGGCTTTAAATTTTTCACAAACTGTTTGAATTTGAAATCCTAGCAGTACATTTCTGTCTAAGCCAGTGAGTCTTGGTAGAGCTTGTGCTTGAGCTAAGTTGAATGGACCCTGTGACTTCATGCTACTTAAGTGTTGAATAGATGCTTCTCTAAACCTGCATGGCTTCCTAATCACTGTTACCCCAAAAATGCTTTAAGTTATTGATTGATGTTGTAGAAGAACCCAACTGCAGAGAATAGACCAACTCCTCTCAAATACATTTCTCTGTATGGGAAGGTGTTTCTGGAAGAGTATTTATTCTAAAAATTTCTTGAATCCTAGCTGAGGAAGAGCCTACCCTAAACTTGCTATACCAACCAGGATGTGATTTATTTGCACATAGAATGTGTTTAGTGAATGCAGGAAAAAACCACTCAAAAGGATTGCGGATTCACTACCTAACAGATTATAATTTTAATGCTGCTTCTGTTGCACTTGTCCTCATTTGGGTCTTGTATATGTGTTCAGCTGGGCTGCTGTTAGCTCTCTGATGTGCTTGGGTTTGGTTTTGTATAGGCCTTGATCACTACAAGGAGATCAAAGAGATCAGCATTTGTGAATTTCTGCCACCTCACTTGATCATCTATGTAGATGTACCTGTCCCAGAGGTGCAGAAGAGGATTCAAGAGAAAGGAGAGGTAATTTGCTTTTGACACTGTTACTACCTATTAATGTCTGTTAGGTGTGATTCGTGTGGGATTCAATGCAAAATTCTTCTTCGGAAAAGCTTCTTGTCCTCTTAGGTATAAGAACTGTGTTGGTGATGATTGTGTGTATCCCAAAGAAAAGCCAACCCAACTTTTTTTGACTGCATCAGCATGCTGTCATTTCTATAATGAGTTCTATAAAATGCACCTGCTCTTAAAACCGAGTGTACCAGGGTGAGGTAGCAGTGTTTCGTTTTGCAGTTCCTGTTAATTTAAGACTGAGACTGATGATTACTGAAGGCAAGTGACTTCAGAGCAGTAAATAGAAGGCTGCACTTGCTGCTTTGTGATCTACATGGCCTGAATTTCATAGTCTACTGCTTGAGGTACTTTCTCCTGCCCTCCAGCAGTTTGGGCCACGAATGAATGTGTCTCTGTTTGAATGAACAAGATCCTGTTGTATAGGAAAATCAGAGCTTTTTTTGTTTCAGTGACAGAATTGGAAGCTTTTTAATGTATCGTGGGAACTTGCAAATTCTTTGCCTTGTGAGTGTAAAGATCAGTGGCATTTTTGAGACTTTCTGGCAGAAATTACTGCTGTAACTTGTAACTTGCTTGGGGCAGTGGCACTGCTGAACACTATCGCTAGTGTTTTGGGGATTCTGCCTCCTTGGTGGATGGAGTGCTTGACTGGTGTTCAGCATGCTGTTGTTGCAGGGCATGAGAAAAGAAAAGCCCTCCAGTGGGCCCACTAGCAGAGATACCAGTCCTTCCAACATAATGGGCATCTTGGAAGAATATTTTAAGCGGGAAATGTAACTTAATTTTAGAATTGAATTGGAGGGAACACATGGTAGGTCAGAGAAATTCGTGGCATTTTGTCTGTGTAGCATTAAAGTCCACTGTGTGGCAGATGCAGCTAGTTGGGAACCTATGAATTATCAAAAGAAAGATTTTTAGAGTGGGTGATTGCGCTTGTCTGAAACTGGAGAAACGGATATACATTGGCACTGTCGTTGAAAAGGCAGACATGGACAATCTTCTAGTCTACAATTCTCCTTTTTTTCTGCATGGTTATATATAACTTGAATATGTAGATAGCTGGGATTAATCAGTCCTTGGAAAGTTACACTTTTTGAGACTGATGTGTGGTATTTTTGGTTATATGAGCTCAGGAAAAATGAGGTGATTACTGTAACAAACTGGAATAAATTCCAGTCAAGTTTATTTTGCTTTTTTTTTATTCTGTTGAGACTGCTTTTCCCTCTCATTCTAGATTCGCTAACATGTTGGAAGAATCTTACTCAAATATCCAGTTATGAAAACAAGGAACATAATAGTACATGGTAGAGCAGTGATTAATGAAGGCTGACTTGTTTCTTGGGGTACTTTAGATATTTAGTGCCACATAAGAAGTTCTAAGCATTCTGAATGTTGTAATTCTTAAAATTTTCATTAATGTGTATGTGGCTCACTGGACGTTTGGCTGCTAATACAAGAGTGACCTCTTGAAAGATGGTGTTACGTTGCCTTCTGCTTAGACTGGATCTGCGCTGGTGGGAAAAGAAAGAAAACCCAACATTGTTCACAACATTGTTTTCTGTTTGTTTTTAGCCATATGAGAGAAAGGTATCTCCTTTGTATCTCCAGGACATTGAGGATGCTTACAAGAAAACCTTCTTACCAGAGATCAGGTTAGCAAACCGAACTGTTTCGTCTGAGTGAAAACATGTAAATCCTAAAATCTCTGATAATATAAGCAAATAAAACCATGTCATGGCAGAAATCCTTTGTACTATGTGGTACAGTATTATGTCAATATTATATCAAATAATGTTAAGTACAATATTGTGGGGTGTTGCATCCATGGCATAAGTGTGTAGACTTGTGTGTAGCTGCCTATGGTGTCTGAGATGCCCAATGCCAGTGTTACCATATCAGAAGATGAAAAAAGAAGTCTCTAAGTGTAAGCCTTATTGAAGTAATGTTTCTCTGATTCTTTAACAGATCCAGAATGGATGAAGTGTTTTATAATAGTAAATTGATTGGATTTTATTAACTGATCTACCTAATATGTTGCAAAACTAATGAACCCTGATCTGCAGTATGTTTTTTCATCATGCTGTATTGGGGCATTGCAACTTCTGTCATGAAGTCAGATACAAGGAAGCATAATTTGTTTCATAGTTAAAAGACCACTGCAGGAGCAAAGCCAGGAATCTGGTCAGTTTGCTTGGCAAAAATAAGTTCTGTCTCCCTTTCTGACAGTATTCTGTGTGTGATTGGTGTGGATGCTTCTGCTTCTCTCTCTTATCTTGCAGTAGTGGCTGGAGTGCTTTCTTGGGGTGATGTCTAGAATGTTATAGCTATAGCAGTGTGTTTGCATGACTTGACGAGTCTGTGATGCAATATAAGCATTTCTCAGGCCTTTCTGGAAAGTTTGGGATTTTTCTCTCCTAAAACCACCTTTCTGTTATCACAGCTTTGACTGGTTTCTTGATGGTTTTAGAGAGTGAGAGGACAAAGAGGTTTTCAAGTAAGGGTTTGTTGATCCTTCTGCTTCTGTTTCTCCACCTCATGAGGCATATACTTGACAGCCTTACACATTTGGAAGGGATTTGATGCAGTTGTTTGTGCTGTCAAAGACTGCACTTCTGCCTCCTCTGAGAGACTAATGGTCCTCTTCTCTAGACTCCACTGGCTTTCTCTAGTTGGGAGGCAAGAATGTGATCACTGTAAGCAGTTTGCGCACTGTCCCGGTTCTTACAGAAGAGGTCTATCACAGATTAAGCTGTTTTAAAAATCTAAAAGCATATGAATGTAAGCAGTCTTGGTCCCTCATAGACAAAGAGCTTTCTGGAAGGGAAACTTAATGTAAAGTAGGCCTGGCTCTGTGACCTTTAAAACAATCTGTATTTGTGCAGGGTTCAGTGTGTGTATGAACCTGACTAAGTCAAAGCAGATCTTCAGGTATGTTGTAGGCTGCTTGTTTCCCCTTGCTTTCATGCTCCATTTCCCAGGGTAAATCAGTGTAATTGCGCTGTCAGCAATTGAACTGAGTAACTTCATATTGAGCTTGTCATTCATACAGGGCAGAAGTTGTTGGTGTGATATATGGTCAGATGCCTCCCAGTGCTTTCTCCAGCACTAGGCTCCCAGAAGGAAATAGGGTCTGAGGATAAAGAGGGAGGGTGGGGAGCCTTGGGACTGTCATCCTCCTGAGGGCAAAACTCTTGAATGTACTGGTGAGGAGAAAATGCTGCTTGTTCTTTAGATCAAATTGAGCTCCAGAATGGTGTTTACTGAGGCTAAATCCTAGACCTAGTCCTGCTGTGATTTCAACTCTTTCCCCTTTGTCTGTACATGGTCAGTATGCTGGTTAAGCAAACACCTTCTGGTTGGCATCCTGATCAGCCAGTGGGCTTACAGTAGCTTGTCAGATTAATCTTTGTGCTTGTATCTGAAGGACATCCCTGTCTGCTTGGTGGGGGGGAATTGTGAATGCGTGAAAGTTCAGCTTTGAACGTCTCCAGACACCACTGATGGTTTGTATGTTGGATAAATATATAGGAGCTTCAGCTGTCTTTAACTGTTAGTTTTTTTGCTGGCTTAGAGTGATGCAGTGAACTATACTCATGCCTGGTGGTTAGTCCCTCGGCAGTCTAAGAAGCATGTGTTTTCCAAACTATTGAGGATAACCACAGTCTGGTTCAGACAGATTAAAAAGTTGTTATAGACCGTTGAACAAACTCCTCTGTGCTTTCCATGTTCAAGCTAATGTTTGCTTGTTCTTTTGCATTCCTTGAAATACAGTAGGAAAATAGTTTGTTACTAAAACACCTGTTATCTTGTTCCATTTTGCTGGAGCAACTTGATGCTGTTTAAAGTGGTGTGTTTTATAGTGGGTTTTAGACTGTCTTAAATGAATCAGTGCTTCCTTTCCAGTATGACACATTTATGAATGTCTTTTCATGTTTCTTTTAATAGTGATTGTGAGCCTGGTGCTGTGGCAGGTACTATCTTGTCATTTTGAAGAGGCAGCTTGGTTTTCATTTGATTTTTCATTTCCTTGACCAAGCTAATGTGCTTTCATATCCAATACTGCTTCCACGCAGAAGCTGTTTCCTCTTAATGAAAGCCTTTGTAATCTGCAGAGTATGAAGTGATTTGATCTGTGTTGTTAATGCAGTTGCCAGCAGTAGACTCTGGTGAGGTCTGACCTCTCCCTTCGATTACCGACAGTTGTTGTTGAAGATGTGAATACGTACCATACTGTCACAGCAAGCTCCCTTTGAAAGGAGGCCATTTATTTCCTTCCTGTGACCTTCCTGCTTTGTTCTCAAGTTGAGAGCAAACTCTTTAAGTAGTTCCCATACTAGGAACACCAATTGGAGCACCAATTCAGTGGCTGAATGTAAGAGCTTGGGGGTTTATAGAAATAAGACATTTTATAAATGATTTTTTTAACCAGAGATGGTTTGACTGACCAGTGTTAATGCAGACCAGGAATTAGTTTGGACTGCTGCAGGTATAAGTTGTTTCGATAATGTGACTAATTAGAACAGCTTAGATGCCAGCCTTAATCCTGATCAAACTTGGAAATGATTGTGCTAAACAAAATAATATGCAAATTCTTCTCCATGTTCTTCACCTTTGTGCATGTTTGGTATACTGTTGAATTGAAGTAAAAGAAATTTTACACTAGCAGAACAGAATTGTACTTACAAAGGGACAGTAAGGGTCCTGTTAGAATGGAATGTGGCCTTGGGGTAGGCCTACTGACTAATGTCAAGATACATGGAATAAGCAAAAACCCTTTGCTGAATACAGCTGTTTATCTACACTGTGATGAAGCAAACAGAGGCCCCTGAAGACCACCTAAGGTCTGTAATATATATGCTAAAATGGATGGCAACACATATAAATGACTTCTCTGAAAACTGTATAATTACTAACAAGGGTCTTGGAAAATATCATAAATATGTATGTATATTTACTATATAAGAGGTGTGAGTAACTAACAGAGACACACACAATTTTTGAGGAATGATCCCCTGTGTGTCCAGCGCTGCATTAAAAGAGTACCTGCTTAATAACATTTCAGTCTCTTCTTAAAAGAACACCAAGCCCAGCTGCATCTAGCCTGCCACTTCAGTGAGCAGTGGTAGAAAGCAAGGGGGTTTGGAAGTTCTTTTCTTTGAATCACTGTGCACATTAGGCTTCCATTTTATTTTCTCAGAAGTTTTTGTTAGCTGAAGGAAATGTCTTCCAGGGTATCTGGAACAGGTTTGAGAACAATGTTACTGAGGGTGGCTGTGCACGTGTAGTAGTGGAACATGTTTATATAGGAACTCCTGTCTTGGCCCTGCTCTGCAAGTGACTTTTCTGTGCAGGTTGCTGTATGAATAAGGTAAGTCTTGTAATCAGGAAGTGTGGTGGGTTTAAGGGCTCCTCCCAGCCCCC
>VWZX01009066.1:2682-12814 GCA_013399015.1 Galbula dea | reverse complement strand
CATCTGGAATATTGTGTCCAGTTCTGGGCCCCTCAGTTGAAGAAGGATAGGGAACTGCTTGAAAGAGTCCAGCGCAGAGCCACCAAGGTGATGAAGGGGCTGGAACATCTTCCTGATGAGGAAAGGCTGAGGGAGCTGGGTCTTTTTAGCTTGGAGAAGAGGAGACTAAGGGGTGACCTCATGTATGCTTTTAAATATGTGAAGGGTGGCTGTCAGGAGGATGGGGTCNCTTGCACCTGGGAAAGACCAACCGCATGTATGAGTATAAGTTGGGGGCTGAGCTATTGGAGAACAATGAAGGGGAAAGGGATCTGGGGGTCCTGGTGGATGGAAGGATGAGAATGGGCCAGGAGTGTGCTCTTGTGGCCAGGAGGGCTAATGAGATGCTGGGGTGGATTAAAAGGGTTGTGGCTAGTAGGTCAAGAGAGGTTCTTCTCCCCCTTTACTCTTCCCTGGTGAGGCCTCATCTGGAATCTTGTGTCCAGTTCTGGGCCNCTGCTCAGAGAGGTTGTGGATTCTCCTTCTATGGAGATATTCAAAGCCCGTCTGGACGTGCTTCTGTGTGACCTAGTCTAGGCAATCCTGCTGTGGAAGGGGAGTTGGACTAGATGATCTTTCGAGGTCCCTTCCAACTCCTGATATTCTGTGATTCTGTGATTATTTGTGGCTAAAAATGGCTTATTAAATAAATAATAAACCAGGAGAATTCTCCTGGATAATATGGAGTAATTCTAGTGCAAGAAATGGAATGGAAAAAATGGAATGGATTATGTTTTGAATTCCTTAATCAAGGATCCTTACAGTAGAAAAATATTTATGTATGGAAGCTAGCTTTTTCTTATCATCTACCTGAATGGGATACTAATAGATATTCCTAGAGAAAATTGGAACAGTCTGGACATGGGGAAGGACTTTCGTTACTTGAAAGAGTCCAGCACAGAGCCACCAAGATGATGAAAGGGGTGGAACATTTTCCTTATGAGAAAAGGCTGAAGGAGCTAGGTCTCTTCAGCTTGGAGAAGAGGAGATGAAGGGGTGACATAATTTATGCTTTTAAATATGTGAAGGGTGGGTGTCAAGTGGATGGAGTCAGGCTCTTCTCAGAAGAAGCCCAGTGACAGGTCAAGGGGCAATCGTTGTAAGCTGAAGCATAGAAAGTTCCTTGTGAATAAAACAAAGAACTTTTTCCCTGTCAGAGTGCAGGAGCACTGGAACAGACTGCCCAGAGAAGTTGTGGAATTTCCTTCTATGGAGAGATTCAAAACTCATCTGGACACGATTGTGTGTGACCTGGTCTAGGGAATGCTGCTGTGGCAGGGGAGTTGGACTAGATGATCTTTTGAGGTCCCTTCCAGCTCCTAATATTCTGTGATTGTGATACTTCATATGACACACTGTGTTTTTAAATTATAACAGTAATGGCTGTCTGCATATCTGAAGTGTATGTTCCTGAGTAAATGACTGAACAGGACTGCTCTTTATTAACTTGAAAAAAATAGGGAAAATTCTTGCATCATCTTGTTCTATTTTGACAGAATATTCTACTGGCTTTATCTGAATTACTTCTGAATTATATGGGTGGAATTAAAGATTCAACTTCCATGACTGTATGAATTTCATCCTCTGGTGGTTCTCCTTCTTAAGTAACTAAAGTTGTGTGCTGTGACTTAATGTCTTAAAAATCTCTGCAATTTCCCACAAGAATTACTTAGAGCTCAAAATATACTATACTGGAGTAAGATGTCAGCAGCAGGTTCTTAACAAAGCTGTTGACTTCTCAGACTAAAATAGACTTTCCTGCATGAAAAGTTGTGCAATTTCCTGTTGGTGTCAATAAGCTTTATTTCTTCTTCCTTCTTACATAATCTCTCATCTTTTACTTCTCTTTCTTGCAGTTTCCAAATCTCTGAAATAAAGGGGGTTTTATTTTTTTTTTTCTTGTTAAGGAATTTTATGAGTATAGAGGCTGCTCACATGTATTCCAACTTCCCTGCACTAATTTTTACATCAGACCCTAACAGTTTGTAAACTCGTATTACACTATTGATTTCAGGAACCTTTCAAAGTCTTTCAAAGGGAAAATAGCAGTTAAATGTATTTAGTTTGTAGAAACAGTAGCTGTATCACTGGCAAGAGTGGCAATTCATACAATTGTAAGTCGTTAAAAATGGAACTTCTTCAATTACAAATGCATACATTGTCAATGGTGAGTGAAAGGAGGAGGCAAAAGTAGAAGGTGTAAAGGGAGAAAGTAAAGAGACAGGAAGTGCCACAATAGGCTTCAGAACTTTCTGTTAGTCAAACCTGTCAACTTGTTAAAAAAGAAGGTTCTTTTGTTCGTCCTTTGGGGAAAAAAAATGTTTAAAGGCTATTTTTAAAGGATCCTATTTAACATTTTGTCAGAGTAGGGAACCTAATTACTATATGTCATTTTTCTAAATGTAAATAAGAAAGTAGTTGAAGAAAGAAAGACAAAAAATAATTCATGGTCCTAGGGGATTTGAAAACTCACCTGCCTGCTGCTGATTGCATTGCTTTTTTATACCTTCTTTTTCAGTGTGATTACATCCCAAATTACAGATAGTGGCTTGTCATGCAAATAGTGGCCTGTCACTACTGAGAGCACTTGAAGACACCATGAGCATGATGGGATGCCCTGATGAACTGAAAACAAGGAGGCAGCAGGTCCCATGAAAATGACAGTTGTGTTGAAACGCTACCACCTGTGTCTGGGAGTTTAAAAGAGTGATGAGAGATGCAGAGATTCCACCAGCTGCTTGGGGCAGGATCTTCTGTTCTCTTTGAAAAAACAACAAACATGTCAGGATCCTGAGTAAAGAATGTGGGTTACTGCAACACAAATTTTAGTATTATTGAGACATAACTAGTAAAGGCAACTTAAATTAAGTGACAGTGATATCAGCCTCCAGAGGCATGATGGAAGATGGGCACTCAACTCTCATGGTCCCTTTTGAAAATCTCCACAGTGTTTGCTGCTTTTTTTCTCAGGCTTTCTGTTTCACAGTTAAGAGGTATTTTGTATTTTCCACACCTTCTCCTCACATCACAGAGCCCTATGGTCCATCACCACACTTCTCACCATCTTCATCATGCCTACAGCTTTTTAAAGCTTGCTTGTGGCCTGTTCTAAATTGAAAAAGCTCTATATCTCATGGTCATGCTCTTCAAAAGAGACTCAAGGGGAAAAATAAACTGCAAAGCTACACACCTAGATTTGTGGAGTAGCTCTCAAAACTCACATTAAGTAGTATTTCCCTCTCTGTCTTAGCTGGATATTTCTTACGTCAGAATACGTGTGGAGGTGTCCTAAGGCATCTTAAGACTCCCCTGGGCAAAGAGTTAGAGTTACATATATGAGGATAATGAGAAGCCATGAGCTACAGTATTTTTCAGCACACTGTTGTCATCTGTCTCTCTACATCTCTTTTTCAGCAGGAGTGGTGTTGGTGTAAGGGAGGATTAATCAAAAGATATGAGGAGCCTTATCGTGTGTGTGTGTGTAGTTCATGTGTATCAGAGATATTTCTTATTTGTATTTTATGCTCTGGTTTATGACCGTGTCTGCTGGTTGTTGCTGAATTGTCCTATAAGATTAATTGATTTTTATATTTTTGGGGGTAAATTCACCTATCTCCATGCCTTATAACATCTTCTTTAAATCAGTTCGTGTCTCACACTGGCTATGTTTTAATTCAGAGACTGAATCCACTAGCGCCCCTTTGTTTTGGTGTGCCCTCATCAAGCCCTTTTTATTTCACCAGGTGTCATTTACTTAACTAGTCTCCTGTTCAAGAGCCTGGAATAGAAAAAGTGTTATCAGTCATGAGTGACATGCGCTACGATACACATGAAAACAAATCTTCCTTCTACCTATTTTGTACATACATTTAAACATTATTTGGTGTATTTATTTCTACAAATCTCTTTGTTGTTTTGTTTTTTTCAAATAATGTTGTAAACCTCGACAAATAGTGGTGTTATCCACAAAGATGATCAGAGTGCTGGAGCAGTTCCCCCGTGAGGACAGGATGAGAGAGTTGGGATTGTTCACCCTGGAGAAGAGAAGACTTTGGTGGGACCTTATTGCAGCTTTCCAATACCTAAAGGGGGCCTACAAACGTTGAGGAGAGAAACTCTTTACCCAAGCAGAAGGCAATAGGACAAGTGGAAACAGATTCAGACTGAAGGAGGGAAGATTTACATTGGATGTTGGGAAGAAATTCATTACCCAGACGGTGGTGAGGCACTGGAACAGGTTGCCCAGAGAGGTTGTGGCTGCCCCATCCCTGGCAGTATTCAAGGCCAGTTTGGATGTGGTCCTAGGTAACCTGCTCTAGTGTGTGGCATCCCTGCCCATGGCAGTGGGGTTGGAGCAAGATGATCTTTAAGGTCCTTTCCAACCGGGCCCCTTCTATGAAACTATGAATGAACCAATGAACCTGCTGCAGCATGTATATGCTTTCCAGTGTAAGTAAATAAATTTAGCAGAGGCTCTCAAACGACTTAGAAGTTTTTGATGACTATGTTTATAGCTATAAATCAAATAAACCCCTAGGAGTGTCCAGTAACAGAGGTGAAAAAGCACAAAATCACTCATATTCAAGCTATTAATACACATACCTAACTCTAAGAAGTAGATGGCCACCTTCCTGTTGGGTCTTTAACCCATGTTAATGATCAGTGATTAACAGGAAATATTTGGGAATGTGCTAGATGGGTTGTACCAAAAGAAGGCTAGGAATACTTCTATTAACAGTATAGACATTCACATTCAGTGCACAGAACTGTAATATTTAATTTACTGATATAGGTACAGCCCAAGTGACCACTCACTAAGATGTCCTGAGGTCTCCTTTTGACTGGAGATTAAAGGAATGGATAGATAGTTAAATTGATATATATCTGTCTTAATGCACTGTTTGCTAATTTTCAGAACATTATTCAGTCATTTTCTCAGACTAATAAAACTGAGGATAAATATAGTTTATTTATTTCTAATGTGGTCATTACAGAAGGCACTGATTTATCATCTTTTCTGAAACAGCAAAGACTGTTCATTCACTGGCTATTTTAAAACTTTTTGTTACATTATAACAACACAAAGTTTTTGTCCCACTGAGATCCAGGAGAAGAAAGCAAGAGTGATCTTGTCCAGGGATGAATCTTATCTATTAACAAGCAGAATAACTTTAGGAAAAACACCTTTCTGTGGTGGACACGAGTGGACTCTTGGACTCTTGTCTTAAAGCACTGACTGCTTGGTACACAAGGCGGCAAACAAATTGTGCAGCACCTTGCAGACGCTCAGTCCAACAAGATCTAGCCTGTGGTTTTGAGCTATCCTAACGACTGTGAAAATATCCTGTAGTTGCTAGCACAGCAGAACTCAAACTGTTACAGCAGAACACCAGGCACTGATAGACAGGAATTAGGACTGTCCTAGCTGTACCTGGATCAGGCATTGAAAAACAGAATATGGTCAGAACAATATAAGAACCCAGCCAAGAGACACCAAAGTGTTCGAACCTCCTACCAACCCAAAGACAAATCAGAGAGATGTTGGATACATGATGGTAACTATCTTAGCCATTTCTTGAACTCATGCTTGCTTTTCCTTTCATCTCTCTTAACATTTCTAAGAATAAAGCAGTGGTTTGAAACATGGTACTTGACTTTATTTGTGTCTTAACTCTAGGGCTAACGAAAAAACAAACCTCCCCTGGGTCCACAATTGGACTGGGAAACTTTCCCAGTTACTTTGCCTCATAGAGGAAGTTTCCATTATAGCTGTGAAGTTGATGCAATTTTTATGCATTATAAAGCTATAGTCCACCAATTTATTGCCCCGCAAATGAATATATTAATGTCAATGTCAGCTAAACCCATTGCAAACATGTTCTGCCCTTTAATGCTGTGGGGTAAAGCTGTTAACCCATTTTAGTCCCACTGAAATGGTGACACTGATTTGATGTACAGATGCATCTGAAATAAAAACTCAGAACCAAGTATCTTCAGAGATCAGAGCTCATATCCACTAATAGTAGTTCAGACCTGCTAAAGGTTCACAGTCCTTTACTTGTCCCTGACATCTTGACACTCATAGCTGTAAGGAACAATTCACCCAACATAAACTTGAGGACTGCAAGTGGTAGCATTTATGGGCATAAACACTTCCTGACTTCAATGGACAAATGCCATGGAGTACACAATACCCATTATCCACATATTCAGGAGATTAATGAAAGGATATTTAAATGTGATTTCCCACTACTTTGGTTTTCCTACTGAGCTCTGTAAATGTTTGTTCGGTGCCCACCAGCCTGAGGGGAAGTGACAATATTGTGATCCTCTTCAGAACAGCTGCCTATGAAGTGTCACACTTGCTAGGCCTCCACCTGGAAAAGAACAGGAGGCAATTTCTCAAAACATGAGAGGCAAATCCACCCTTCTTTCGTTCCATCCAGTGCCTCACGATAATAAAAATCCTATCATGCTGAATGTCATATGGAGGACAAGAACTATAATACCAGTGATTACAGGTAATTTCCAAATACTGGAATATTTCATTTTGAAACTAAATATTGTCACAGAAAAGTATGTCTATTCCTCTCTCTTCCCCCTGCCTGAAAATTTCAGGTGTTACATATATGTATGTATGTACCTATGTCTGACTACACAATGTATCTATTACATGTATCTAAAGCACATATATATTGCATACAACTATCTACATATATATGTAACTATGCACTGGCAAAGTCACAACTATATTAACTAAGTCTCTTGGTCTTGCATCCTACTATTCATCAAGGTTAGGGTGCCCTCTATAAGCCACAAGGAAAATTCAAGACTAAAAACTTGTTAAGATCAAGTTTTTTAAGCCATCAAGCACCACCTAAATGAAAAAAAAAAAAAAAAGAATTAAAAAAAAAAAAAAAAGAAAAAGGAACATGAACCCTTTTACTTCTTTTGTCATATTTTTTTGTTAGAAATGTTACTTAGAGAATTTTATTCCTGGGGCAGGGAAGCGTAGAGCTTTATATGTAGAAAGGACTAAAAATCAAAGTTTCAGGTTAAGTATGCAAAATTAAAATCTGAGATGGAAAAAACAATTAAAAACAAAAAGATGGTGTTTAAGTATTTATAAACTCTGGAACGGATACAAGCTGAAGGAGGGGAGGTTTAGACTAAAAATTAGAAAGAGGTTCTTCACCCAGAGGCTGCTGAGAAACTGGAACAGGTTGCCTAGAGAGGATGTGGATGCTCCATCCCTGGCATTGTTCAAGGCCAGGCTGGATGTAGCCCTGGGCAACCTGGTCTAGTATGTGGCATCCTTGCCTATGGCAGGGAGGTTGGAGCTAGATGATCTTTAAGGTCCCTTCCAAGCTGAGCCATTCTATGATTCTATGATTCTTTGCAACTACTTCTGAAAATGAGTGACAGTGGTGTCATAAGTATGAATCTGAGCACCTGTTCATGTCGAAAAATAGCTACTGCCTTTTCTCTTGACTATTCTTATTTTTATTGCTTTGAGGTTGGACTGCAGCTGTACATTGTAACTCGAGTGATGTCTTTGATCCAAGAGTGAGGGAGCTCTGGTGTGGCATGCAGTGGGTAATTGCAGGAGTTCCAAACCAACACTCACAGATACCTTACACCGGATTTGGAGAACCCAGACTATTTAGAAAGCGCAAACATCGGTCATTTTATTCCCAACCTCAACTACTTACTGTCTTGGAGTCCTGCATGTTTGCAGTCTCTGTCTGGGTCAAATAATAATTGCTTGGTTTACTTGATCAAATCATAAATGTATTATTGACCATTTTATTTGAAAGACCTTTTCTCTACATGTGAAAACTTGGGATCAAGTAAGCTCCCCAAATATGTAAACATCTTGGTTAATCAGGAATAAGACACCAAAGCTTCGCAGTGAGATCTTCAAGTCATTTCTGTGAGAACCAGATTTCACCTCCTTCACAGTACACCACAATGCTTTTGTGTCCCCTCCAAGTGACAGTAACAAGAACAATGACAAAGGCTTTTACAACTGATACTTGTTGCTGTGGGAAGTGAGGACTTGATCTGTTAAGTTTATAATTAGGTGAAGTATTTTATATTTAATTAAGGTAGAATTGTTTTTTGTAGTAGGACATGCCTTGAGTTCAACATAGGTGATTACCAGTTTGACGTAGGACAGATAAAAGGAACAAAATTTTCTCAGCTGCACTGTGAAAGCAAGAGGAGATTTTGACCCATTAACACTCGCATCGTGCCCATTAGCTACTATTTTAATGTTGTCTCTCTCATTTCTCAGTACTGCTAATCATGAAGCATTCTTTATAGAGAGTCATCATTGCTCTCAGGGTTGTAATCAAGCAATCAGACCTTAACTGGGGAAGGATGTTCTCAAGTTGGAAAAATTTGCTGACAAGCAGAAAGGGAATTTGGAGCCAACTATTCTCCTTTTGTAAATCTTCAGGCAAAACTTTCACCAGAGACCAACAAGGAACCATTGCAGGGGGCCTCATTAAGGTCTCAAGTCAGCAAAGCACTTAAGCATGTGACAGAGGGAAAAGGATTTAATAACTCAGCTGAAGTGCTGAATCAGAGTCTAAATCAAGACAAATATGCATTATGGTCTACTTCTTTGGAATATTTTCTTTTCTGAGGTGAAGGAAGGGAAGTCCCTGCAATCTCCAGCAGGCATGCTCTGGAGCAGAGGAACATGCCAGGGGGGACATTTTCTAAAACAACAAAACCATGAAGGCAAAAGTGCAGAAAGAGGGTGCTCCAGCTCCACTCTGCCCAGAGCTGGAAAGGCTGAGTCTTGTCAAGTGGCAGCTCTGACTCAGCATGGGCAGGAACAAGGCTAATGGTGGCCAAACCCTCACTCGTAAAAGAGCAACCCCCAGGGAGTGTGGCAAGCAGGGCATTGCATGAGAGTCAACACAGACACCATGCAGGCAGAGCATGCAGGACAGGCACAATCACCTGGTGAACTCAAGAGATGAGTTCAAGTAGTGGTCACCACCTGTCCAGATAGAAGTGACCTAGCTATTGTTTCCATTCATTCAAAAAACATCACCAGGAGGAATGTGGTGACCCAGATAGAGCTCCCATATAAACTTGCAACTGTCCATGAGAAGGAGTGTCAGAGCCTGACACTGGTATCAAAGGACAGCAAAGACAACACCTGTGTGAAGTATGACCAGGTGGAAGATCTGCTCAACCTGCTGGCAGAGCTGAAGGAAGAAGTAGAAAAGTTGGGGAGTATCAGGGAGTGTGAGAGAAAGATGGACTGGTGGAGCCAAGCTCTATCATCTTTGAGACCAATGCAAGAGATAGAAACATCACAAGAAGTGGAGCCAGAAGGAGGGGATCTAAGAGATAGGGAGGACTGGAAACAGGTACCTTCTCATGGTATTGGTTTGGGACTGACCTGTTGGAGAGCAGTGAAGGGGAAAGGGACCTGGGGGTCCTGGCAGGTGGAAGAAAGACCATGAGCCAGCAGTGTTCTCTTATGGCCAGTAGGGCCAGTGGGATTCTGGGGTGGATTAAAAGGGGTGTGGCTAGTAGGTCAAGAGAGGTTCTTCTCCCCCTTTACTCTTCCCTCGTGAGGCAGCATCTGGAATCTTGTGTCCAGTTCTGGGCCCCTCAGTTGAAGAAGGATAGGGAACTGCTAGAAAGAGTCCAGCACAGAGCCACCAAGATGATGAAGGGGCTGGAACATCTTCCTGATGAGGAAAGGCTGAAAGAGCTGGGTCTCTTTAGCTTGAAGAAGAGGAGACTAAGGGGTGACCTCACCTATGCTTATAAACATGTGAAGGGTGTGTGTCAGTGAGATGGGGTCTGGCTCTTCTCTGTGAAGCCCAGTGACAGGACAAGGGGCAATGGTTGTAAGCTGAAAAATAGGACCTTCCCTGTGAATCCGAGAAAAAAAATTCCCATTGAGGGTGCCCGAGCACTGGAACAGACTGCCCAGAGAGGTTGTGGATTCTCCTTCTATGGAGATATTGTTATGGTTTGGATTAGAACAGAATTAATTCTGTTTAGTAACTGTATTTTCTAAAAAGATATTCCACCACCACGTACATAATACCTTTATTAGTTT
>VWZX01009065.1:0-25716 GCA_013399015.1 Galbula dea | reverse complement strand
AAGGATAGGGAACTGCTTCAAAGAGTCCAGCACAGAGTCACAAAGATGGTGAAGGGGCTGGTACATGTTCCTACTGAGGCTGAGGGAGCTGTGTCTCTTTAGCTTGGAGAAGAGGAGACTAAGGGGTGACCTCATCTATGCTTATAAATATGTGAAGGGTATGTGTCAGGAGGATGGGGTCAGGCTCTTCTCAGTGAAGCCCAGTGACAGGACAAGAGGCAATGGCTGTAAGCTGAAGCATAGGAGATTCCATGTGAATACATGTAGAAATTTTTTCCCAGTGAGGGTGACAGAGCCCTGGAACAGACTGCCTAGAGAGGTTTTGGAGTCTCCTTCTCTGGAGGTATTCAAAACCCGTCTGGATGCGCTTCTGTGTAACCTGGTCTAGGGAATCCTGCTGTGGCAGGGGGTTGGACTAGATGATCTTTCAAGGTCCCTTCCGACTCCTAATATTCTGTGATTCTGGGTGATAATAGATGAAAAGCTGGATATGAGCCAGCAGGTATACTCACAGCCCAGAAATCCAACCATATCCTGGGCTGCATCAGAGAGTCAGGACCAGCAGGTCTAGGGAGGTGTTTCTGCTTCCCTATTCTGCCCTTGTGAGGCCCCACCTGGAGTACTGTATCCAGTAGGTCCTCAGCATAGAAAATATGTGGACCTGTTGGAGCAAGTCTCGAGGATGGCCACAAAGATGACCAGAGGACTGGAGCACCTCCTCTACAAGGATAGGCTGAAGGAGTTGTGGTTTTTCAGCCTGGAAAAGAGAAGGCTTTGAGGAAATCTTATAGCAGCCTTTCAATATCTTAAAGGGCAATTACAAGATGAAAGGAGAGCTGGCCAGATTGCAACAGGGCACCGAGGAATGGATACAAGCTGAAGGAAGGGAAGTGTAGTCTAGAGGTTAGAAGGAGGTTTTTTAACCAGAGGGTGGTGAGGCACTGCAAGAGGTTGCCAAGAGAGGTTGTGGATGCCCCATCCGTGGCAGTGTTTAAGGCCAGGGTGGATGTGGCCCTGGGCAACCTGGTCTAGTGTGTGGCATCCGTGCCCATGGCAGAGGAGTTGGAACTACATGATCTTTAAGGTCCCTTCCGGCCTGGGACATTCTATGATTGTAAAAGGAATTCAGCAAAAACTTCTCCGTTTTGTCTTGTTCACGCTGTATGTCCTGCCTTCTCCTTACACATGCATACATGCAGTGACACCACAACAAGAACTATCTGCAGAATTTCCTCAAGAAGAACGATAAAACAGTTCTTGGCCATCAGACCAGAGGAAACAGCAAGAACACAATGACAAGGGCCTCTCATCTTTCTCCAAATATAGCAGAATAGAGGTGTTACTTCTTTCAGAAGGGCAGAGATACTACTGCTGTAGAGTCATTTCTCTGTCACAGGCAGACTTAGATAGAGACAACAGTCTTCTCTTTGTTTATCCCAGCAATTCATAGGTAATTTTTTTGAGAATCAGTACCTAATGCAGTTTTCCCCCCTTTCAATACACAAAATCTTCTACTGAAATACTCGTGATTCTGAGAAATAACATGTTTAGAGTACAATTTACATTGAAACAGCTCCACTGACCAGTGGCTATCCTTAGACACACTGTCTGACTTACCCCATGGGTTTGGAAAATTAGGAGTTGTACTCCTAATGCATTATTCCCAAAGGAAAGGCTACAGAAATAAGTCTATAGTGTACACACTCAGTCGAGTCCTAACTACCACAGAAACTCACCTTCAATGGTTATTACAAAGTTACTGGTTTCTATCCTTTCTTTCATAAATATGTTACAATTTCTGCCTTTTAAAATATATCACATAGACTGCTGAGAAAGAAGGAATCAGTGTTCAATAAGGAGGTCTCTGTTTTCTAGTGTACACGTCATTCCTCTACACACAAAAGACACAATTACTATTTTGATGGAAAAGGTTCTGGCTGGGGTGGGAAAGAATATTCCCAGTACAAAACAAGTGCCAAAATCATTAATAATACAAAAGTGAGCATACAAAAGGACTATCAAAAGCACAGGGAGGATACAAGCTGCAAGGTAGTATTTCCTGTGGATCATTTGGAGAGAGGGCAGATTGCATATAGCAATGACACCTGTTGGGGAAAAGTCCATGGTTTATTACTTCATATGTGTGTGTATCTTATTCAGATAGTTCTCTGGTTGCCTCTAGAAGAGAATTTGGCTTTTTAAATTCACCCAGTTAAGTAGTAAAAGAGTACTAAATATAATTGCAATTGTCATTTCCATAATCTTTGCGAAGGAGAAGTTGTGGGCCCAAGGACAATGCTTTTAGGAGCCAGAAACTACAGTTACATTTTCAGAAAAACATTGTTATTTTGGTTACAAGTGACAAGCTGAGTGTTAGTCAGAGCAGTACCGTACAATCTTTACTGTGTGGGACTGCAACTGCCCTCTAATAAAGGTTTAGTTTATTTAGCTTAAAGTAACATCAGGAGCAAAGGCTAAAATTATAGAAAGAGCAGCTTCAGCTGCAGAGACGTTTGCTTAGTTCCCACTGGCTCAGGATAGGCTTCCTTTGCCTCACCAAGCAGAACTGTTGCCTTTGGATCACAAAAATCCCAGTTCAGCTCCCAGCTATGACAGCGTACGAAACACATTCACACAAATCAAAACACCATATGGGGAAACTCTTCTAATTGGAAAAATCTGATTGGCTTCCAAAAGATAGACACCATAAAAGTCAGAGAAAGGAGTCTCCACTCTGTACAAGAGAAAAGATTACTTTGTTTTAAAGAAAGCCGCTAACTTAGGATAAAACTACATCTTAGTCTTGAAAATCTTAGAACATTTTTGAAGGTCATCCTCAGACTGAGAAATTGTAAAACTGTCTCAATTTTTAAACTGTTTCAGTAAATACATCATAAAACAAAGGCCTATTAGATGTGTCTTGGTGACCACCAAGATGAAGTGTTTTTTGCACAGCCTGCAAAGGCATATTTAGTAACCAATTTTGAAGGGGTGTTTTTTGCACTCCTCCCCCAAATAAAATCATTAGGATCTAGGTAAAAATCAGTAATTAATCTGAGATTTGTAGATTTAAACAGTATTCTTTCAACTGAAGAATTCTAACTAACTTTTTCCCATTATTTTCCTGGTTCTTGCTCTCTTATTTTTGTGAGAAGCAAGTACCAGGAACTTACAGCCAAGGTTTGCCTGCTAAAAAGGCGACATGACACACAAACCAAGCTTTTCAGGGAGAAGAGCCTTTCAGTGCGCTCCTCTTAAACAGGAATCTTGAGAAAGTGTTGCTTCTGTTGTTGTTTTCATATAGGTTGAGGCTGAGAGAAGTATTACTCAGTCATGAAAAAAAGCAGGATGTACAGCACTGTTAATTTCTTGCCCTTCCCCTTTTGGATATTACAGCATTTATTAAGTATGTCCCTCACTAGCTTTTGCAATAAGGTGGCACACTATGTACAAAACCAACTTCCAGTAACTTTTCAGTACCTACCACTGATTGCAATGATGTTCACCACCTGCATCACTCATAAATGTGCCTCATCCACCCTTGTTGTAAGTAAAGACTCAGGAGAGGAAAATAGAAGTGAAGGAGGAGATAAGAGACAAGAGATTAGGAAAAGCACAAGGGGAAAAAAATGTAGTTATGTGCCTGGTGGGACTCCAGGACATGTTTTCAAACCAGCAAATTGACAATTAATATTTAAGGAAGGAATAAAAGGCAGGTCAGCAAAAAATGTACTCTGGAAGTAACTATAAAGACAATTTTATTGATGCTTTCATTCTGTCAACCCATTTTT
Organism: Galbula dea; assembly: GCA_013399015.1. Classification (NCBI taxonomy): domain Eukaryota; kingdom Metazoa; phylum Chordata; class Aves; order Piciformes; family Galbulidae; genus Galbula; species Galbula dea. The sequence goes on along the minus strand of VWZX01009065.1, from coordinate 21,925 downwards.
ATAACTTCATTGTAGAATACCTTTAGTTACCCACATGAAAGCATAATTTCAAAAACCTTACCAAAAAAAAAAAAAATTTCAAAAGCCAATAAATATTTTATGAGTATTCATTAAAATCTAAACAATAATGATAAGACCAATCTAAATCCATGAAACTTGGAACAGCTCCTGTGAGCCAGAAAAATGTCACAGGGGCTTTGTCAAAGTAAAAGAGCCATTTATTACTATTGCAGGGATGTTCAGGCTGAACAAAAGTTACTGCTGTCATAAACAGAAGTGGGTTGTATCCATCTCATTCTCTTCTACTTAGAAGGGTTAGAGAGGAAGAAACACATAGACTTTCACCTACTTGCCCCATCCCCAAACTGTCATATTATAAGAAGTTCCAGTTGATCCATTATGTCACACTCAGCAAAGTGGCAGAGTGGTTAGTGCAATCCAGTGTGAGCTAACCAAGGGAAAGGTATAAACCTCCTGGGACTACTAGGAATTAATGAGGTTTAGGGAAAATCAGACACTGAAGAAACCGTCACTGTCCGAATTAAAAGGAAACCGAATGTACCCTTAAGACAATGTAAGTGTTGCCAATGTTCATGAGAAATGGAAATGACATTGATTTCCCCACCATGCAGTGAAGACCCAGTGCAAAGCCATTTGTGTCATTCATGTACTAAGATCAGAATTATTGAACAAGGTCATAAGGCACTCCTATATCTATTCGTGAAAAATTTGTTATGTTAAAGATAAGCATCAGAGCACAGTTTACTAATTATTAAAACTAAAATCCAACTAGCTTTAACACAACATGAAGTTGCAGTTTTGTTAAATAGTGGAAATTGCTAATAGAAAAAGTGGTGATACCCCACCCAACACTGTTTTCTTCAGATTGCCCCACAGATCCATGGAGTCTCCTCTGCAGGACTGTGCAACCTCTGCAGGACTTTGTCACATAAGTCTACACTGGATATCACATTCTAAAGTGACTCTTCCTCTTGAATCTGCCTTTTTTACAAGGTGACACTTGCTCTCTTAAACCCAACCATTCTCCTGTTCACCATCCTGACCTATATTAAATACCTAACTTGTATTCACCCCCTGGAATAACCATGCTATGACATTAGACCTAAGGTTTTATCCATACATGCAGTTCAGTATGGATTTCTTGCAGTTGTTTTAGAGATAGACTGGCTCCCATCCATACTAGCAGTAGATCAGCCCTGGTGACAGCCAAACTTCTATTCAATCTTTTGCTCATGCTTCAGCCTCAGGGGTCAGCATGGACCCTTGGAATAACAATAGTGACAAAACTCATGGGCTGAGGTAAAGATAGGGAGGATGCTTACCAATTACCACCTGCAGCAAAACAGGTTGGCTTGGGAAAGTAAATTTATTGCAAATAAATACATATATGTTACATTGAGTATTGTGAGTCAAAACCAAACAAACAAAAAATGAAACAAATATCAACACACTTTGGGAAAACACCTCTCCTTCCCACTTTACCAGGTTCAGCTTGACTCCTTCACTCCAGATGTCTCTCTTCACTCCCAGTTTTCCCTGTTACACTACAGGTTACACTGAGCCCTTTCGGTGACTAAGCAAGCAGTGGGAGCAAGGGTCTGTTACAGTCACTGAATCACAGAATCATTACATTTGGAAAGGACCCTCAAAATCATCTAGTCCAACCGATAGCCCTACACTACTCTTACCCCTAAATCATCCCCTGAAGAAACACATCTATCCTCTTCTTAAAAACCTCCAGGGATGGGATGACTCCACCACCTCCCTCGGCAGCCTATTCCAATATCTAACCACTCTTTCAGTAAAGAAATTCTTCCTAATATCTAATCTAAGCCTACCCTGGCTCAGCTTAAGCCCATTCCCTCTAGTCCTGTCACTAGTCACAAGGCAGAAGAGGCCAACACCCGCCTCCCGAGAATGGCCTTTCAAGTAGCTGAAGAGAGTGATAAGGTCTCCCCTCAGCCTCCTCTTCTCCAGGCTAAACAAGCCCAGCTCCCTAAGCCTCTCCTCATAAGGCCTGTTTTCCAGACCCCTGACTAGCTTCGTTGTCCTTCTCTGCACCCTCTCTAGTAGATCAATGTCCTTCCTAAACTGTGGTGCCCAAAACTGCACACAGTACTCAAGGTGTGGCCTCACCAGTGCTGTGTACAATGGCAAGATCACCTCCCTGCTCCTACTGGTCACACTATTCCTGATGTAAGCCAGGATGCCATTGGCCTTCTTAGCCACCTGGGCACACTGCTGGCTCATGTTCAGCCGGCCGTCAATCAGCACCCCCAGGTCCTTCTCTGCTGGGGAGCTCTCCAGCCACGAGTCAGTACACAACAGTTTCTGTCTGCCACTTCTTTATATTCATACCTTTCTTCTGTTGCATCATGGGTCTCTGATGGGCTTCAGGTGTTTTTTCTCTTCCTTGGCATCTTCTCTTCCTCCTCTGACCTAGGTGTTCACTCTTTTGAGTTTCTCACTCCTTTGACTCCCAAAATGAAGAGGCAGATGAAACATTCTACAGGCATCTCAGAGAACTCTCACAATAACTAGCCCTTGTTCTTGTGGGGGAATTTAATTTCTCTGATGTCTGCTGAAATCACAACACGAAAGAGAGGAAACCGTACAGGAGGTTTCTGGAGAATGTGAAAGATGACTTCCTGACACAGCTGGTAAGTGAGCCTACCAGAGGAGGTGCCTTTGTCGATCTGCTGTTTACAAACAGAGAAGGTGATGTAGTGGTTGGAGGTAATCTTGGGCATACCGATTGTGAAATTATAGAGTTTTTTATTCTTGGATAAGTAAGGAGAGGAGTCATCAGAACATCTACCTTGGACTTTTAGAGGGCACACTTTGGCTATTTAAGAGACAAGTTGAGAGAGTTCCATGGGAGGCAGTACTGAAGGGTAAACTGGTCCAGGAAAGATGGACACTCTTTAAGAAGGAAATCTTAAAGGCTCAGGAACAGACTTTCCTGTGTGCCAGAAGAAGAACCACTGGGGAAAAAAGCTGGCCTGGCTGAACAGAGAGCTTATGCTACAAGTCAGGGGAAAGAAGAGAATTTACCATCTTTGGAAGAAGGCACAGGCAACTCAGGGGGACTATGAGGATGTTTAGTTATGCAGACAGAAAATCAGAATGGAAAAATCCAGTTAGAACTTAATCTGAACACTGTATTAAAAGATAAAAAAACAAGTATTTATAAATGTATTAACAACAAAAGGAGGACCAAGAAGAATCTCTATCCATTTTTGGATGTAGGGAAAAATATTGCCAACAAGGATGAAGAAAAAGCTGAGGTGCTTAGCAGCTTCTTTGGCTTAGTCTTTAATCATCAGATCAGTTATCCTCAGGGTACTCAGCCCCTTGAGCTGGACAACAGAGATGAGGGGCTGAATGAAGTTCCCACAACACATGAGGAAACAGTTAGCAACCTGTTGTTCTACGGTGATACACACAAGACTATGGGGCTGGGTGGGATCCACCGAAGGGTACTAAGAGCAGTAGCGGAAAAGCTTGACAAAACATTTTCAGTAATTTATCAGCACTCCTGGTCAAGTGGGGAGGTCACAGATGACTAGAGGCTATCCAGTGTGATGTTCATCTCCAAGATGTGTTGGAGGATGATTTGGGGAACTACAGGCCTGTCAGTCTAACCTCGGTGCTGAGGAAGGCTATGCAGCAGATCATCTTGAGTGTCATCACACAGTATGTTCAGGTAAATGAGGGGATCGGGCTCAGCCAGGATGAGTTTATAAAAGGCAGGTCCTGTCTGACTAAACTGATTTCCTTCTATGACAAGATGTCCTGCTGGGAGGATGAGTGAAAGGCTGTGGATGCAAATAATGATTGTGGGTTTTTTTCCCCTTTTTTTCCTCATAGGTGTATTCAGCAAAGAGAGGAAAACATTATAATTTTAAATCCTATTGTCATTTTAATCTAGCACCATAAAAGTCATTCAGAAAGTTGTTGTAATGATCTGTGTTGTCAGTGGGCTTTAATTCAGACTGACGTATTTAGTGGCATTGTATTCTGTCAGATGAAGCTTAAGATTTGAGATGTCATTCTTATAAGAATCGTTTAAGCATGTCTTGTATTGAATGCCTTGTAGTTTTTATTTTAGATTTCTAATTATCATCTTACAAGGTTCAAATAATTTGCACTTACATCAAAATTCAATCAGTGGATTTATCTGTTAGTAACTTGTAAAAAGTGTGTGTCAATCAAATACCCATAACATTGAAGCCTAACTATCCTATTCCATTTTTCTCCACAAATATTTATTTTATTTCATTTCCCTAAACTATAAATTTTCTTTTCTGTTTCTTTAGTTTTCTGAGTTGTAATCATTAATTCCATTAAATACTTTCTAATTAGATGGAATGAATTTTCTACAGCTTTGTAGCTTCTAGCCTTACAGAAAGCTCTGGATACATTAGACTTCTAGGCAACCATCAACCATATGAAATTTAACAAGAGCAAGTGCAGGATTCTCCATCTAGAATGAAGCAATTCTGGTTTCATGTACAAACTGGGACACAAGAAGCCTGAGAACCACCTTGTGGAAAGAGAATTGGGGATTTGGGTTGATAGAAATTTGATGGACCAACACTGTGCCCTGGCAGCCAAAAGGGCCAGCTGTGTCCTGGGATGCATCAAGCACAGTATAGCTAGCTGGTCAAGGGAGGTCATTGGACTCACTTTGAGCAATGTGTGCATTTTTGGGCACCTCAGTATAAGAAGAACATTAGACTACTAGAGTGTGTCCAGAGGAGGGCAACCAAGATGGTGAAAGGTCTTCAGGGCAAAATTTAGGGGGAATGGCTGAAGTCACTTGGCTCATTCAGCTTGGACAGAGAAGGCTACAAGGTGACTTTATAGTCATCTACAACTTCCTCAAAGGGGGCAGAGGAGGAGGAGGTGCTTATCACCTCTCTATGGTGACCTCTCAAGGTGACTCTATGGTGACAGGACTTGATGAAATGGAGCAAAGCTTCATCAGGGAAAGTTCAAATTGGACATTAGTAAAAAGTTCTTCACTGAAAGGATGCTCTCATTTCTGTCCTATGTCTACATTACTGTATCTTAGTATGAGTCCCAGCTGCAAACACAACTTACAATCATATACTTGTATTACAAAAAGACTAAGATCCTGACAGCTTTCAAAGTGTTGAACCATTCTTTTAACCAATATGCTGCTCTTCTCAACTCCCATTTCAGCTGTGGTTAGGATCAAGAGATAGATAAAACTACCTTTCAGAACTTGTAATAACTGCAGAACAAAATACTAGTTTAGACCAACTCCAAACTTTCAACTTTTTACTGAAGACTTGGAAAATTCAGCAGGTAAACTGAAAGACAGAGAATATATCCAGGTGCTTATTTATAAATAGCTGATTTTTTTCACTATTATTTCTGACTTTTTTTAGAATGTAAATTGGCAAATTTCTCAAAATAATGCTCATTTGGAATTGTGACTCTTTATCACCTATTTTAATAACATTAAACACAAATTGAGAAAGAACATTGCTACCTCTTGCTTATTGATAAATGAGATGGCATGGTAAATAGTTCAGTCTTTTACACTCTATGAATTTAGTAACTTTTTTCTGCCTTATCTGTTTTAACTTATTCCACAGTTTGTGTTTTTTATTTTGCTGAGTAAGCCAAGACCAAGTAATTGAATGTTCAATAGACATACAGGAAGAATAACATGTGTTTTAACACCTTATAGTTAGCCTAAAAATAACGGGTAAGATGATAACCTCATTTTCTTGTTGAGACTAGCCAAGCTTCTGCATGGAGTTGAATATGGGAGCAAAGTGTAAGTTGTCATTTCATCCTGTAGTCTTTTCTTAAGTTTTGTGGATTTTAATTTCTAAACATTTAATAAAGTATTTTACATGCACTTGAAGACCAAAACACATTTTTTCCACTGTTCAAAAGTGATGTGACTGTCAAACATACAAGAAAGGACAAGATTAGCTAGATTCAAAAATAATGAACCAAATATCTAACTCCAGCTACTTCAGTCTGCTCATACAGCAGCTCAGTCACTGGGGACAGATTACCCTGATGTACTACTCTTGTAAAAGTTCCTCATTTACAACAGAGATTGTTACAAAGCTACAACTTCAATTTTGAAACTTTGACTAATGTGTTTGGAGACTTTATCATCACAGTCCCTTTTGAGAAAATCAACCACATCAAGTGCTTTACGCTATTGACAGGACCCTGAATGATCCAACTGCAAGTTCTTGAAAAGAAATTAGAATTTTATGCTACGTGACTGGTAATATCTGCCTATCCTAATGGCTTAGCAGTAGCAACATTTCACAAAAAAACTATCATCTTCCACAGCTTGCCTATTCTTTGTTTTACTAATACATGTTTATACAAAGAAAATTCTCTTCATTGCCCTTTAGAGGTTTTTTATGGTCATAGAATTTGGGTCAGTTTCATGATGAAAAGTAGGCATTTTCTTTTGTCTCTAGTAGGGGGCATCGAAGAACAGTTTGACTGGCATGTTATCAGCCTTCCATGTTTTAAGATTACTGGAATTTGCTTCAGGACATTTATGCTTAAAAAGCTCAGCAAAGAAAAATCAGATAAGAAGGTACACAAAGATTAACTCTGAAGTTCCCATTAAAACTCTATACTATAGTCTTGGAAATGAGAAAAATCTTTCTTTGCACATTTATCTGTGCTCTTCTACAAAAAATAGTATAAAGGCATGTTACTTCTGGAAAAAAAAAATAGTTTGAATATTTTTCTGACAGATTTGGGCTGCAATACAAACAATGAGGGCACCATATCTCTCAGAATTCAAGACATTTATGAGTCCTTTTGGACCTTCTTGTCCTTCTCCTTTTTTTTTCTCTCATTGAGTGTAGCTAACAGGCAAACAGTTCTTGGAGAAAAAAAAGCAAGAGGGTGGCATGCCTCCTCACTTTCATACAACTTTTATAAAACAGTAAAAATTCCTAAAAATCCAGGGAGACCTGAACACAGAGAGGATGTTGGAGCAGGAAGTGACATACTGGAAGAAGATATTACATGATTCCACTGTCCCATCAAGCTTTACTCTCTCCTGGAGATGATTTTCCCCAAACTCTTCTTTTTCTTTTAAAGTAAAACTTAATCTTTGTGTCCTTTTTTCCCAGTCACAACTTGTGCTTTTTCATTATTCCACACACAGTTTTCTGTGCCCAGAATGAGCTCCATCAGCTCAATAAACAATGCTGTGTAGAGCCTATTTTTTTCTAGTTTACTTCATCTCTGAGTTCACAACATGTTCACAACATGTTGGATCACAACTCCCAGTCCAGCTGAAGTTACATAAAGTCACTAATATATTGTTTGTTCTTATTATTAAAATAATATTGTGCATTTTGCTGCCTGATTAGAAGCCTGATTTTATTGCATTCCCCATTAATAAATAATATACAGGTATTTGTTATGTTTGTTTTCATTGCAAGTGTTGAAACTCAAGCCAAAAGGAATGTAAATGTGCTTTGTGAAAATTCTACTGGAGGCTTAATAACCATGAACTAAATTTGTAACCAAAGTATAATGAAAAATAATGTTTATTAAAGCTTAGGTTCGATTGCTACAAAATACTAAGTCACTACTTCCTCACTATGTGTAGGCTAAATGTGGTCATGCACTTTTTCTGTATTTCCTCTTCAATCTGTCATTTTAATTCTACAATTTACAGGTTACAAGCATTTGTAGTTGGTTTTTTTTTTTTAAACTGTACCTTTTACTACAGCCAAGGAACCCAGTAGTCAAATTTTGCTCATGACTTACATGTATTTTGCCCCTCAATCCTTCCTTTTATGATTTGTCTAAGATTTGTTTATACTTATCAGGACCACTCATAACTCCTATGTCTTGAAACTTTTTGATGTTTCAGTCCTTTTATATATCTATTCTTTAAATAAATAAATGCTCACTACTAAATAAAACCAAAACAGCTCTTTAAGTTGCTTAGTTCCCCATAACCCAGTAATTCATAACATTGAAATGCATCACTATATATGATAGTTTCATTTGCTTACTTTCACACCTATATTCTGCCACTAGTTACATTCACTATATGCTTATGGCTAGAAAAATATTTTTAAAAATTTCCTTTCCAACAAGAGGTTTTTCTTTGAATTACCATTTTAAATATTTTCCGTTTTCAAATGTTCCACTTTAATTACATGCTGAAGTAATATAACAAAAGAAATCTTTTACTTCTTTATGAAAAATATAATTACAAACATAAATTGGTTGGTTAGTTTCACCTTATTTACAGAGGACAAAAATGTCCGCAGTTTTATTAACCTAGATTTATTATAAACAACAAATCTGATGAGCTGTCTTTATTCAGACTGCTCTTGGGGAAAACAGTCAAGGTTTAACATTACACTTTTCTCTGAGGCTTGCTGGTATGTTGTTCAAAGTGAGAACTAAAGTAAGAAACATCTAATGTGCCAGGAGATGGATATAGGTTGAGTTTCCTGTGTAGCCTAGTTGCTGGATGTACATTGCTAAAGCACGTGCAGCATGTCACCCCTTCAAAGGGGCATATTTGCATTGTAAACCTATAACCAGGACTTTTGGATCTAGCTACAGCCAGACTGCAGAGCTCCCTTAATTCCAGTCAGGAGCTTGGAAGGATGGTATTTCACAGGGCTTGGACTTTCACTGCTCCAATGAGAAAGCAGAAAATGCTTAGAGCAAAAATTAACCCAAAAGGTAACTTTTCGAACAACAAAAAGATTAGTATACAGGATATTCCAGAAGGACCTGGACAGGCTGGAGAGGTGAGCCTAGACAAACCTCATGAGGTTTAATAAGACCAAGTGCAGGGTCCTGCACCTGGGTCAGAACAATCCACACTATCAATACAGGCTGGGGGCTAAGGAGATAGAGAGCAGCCCTGCAGAAAAGGGGGTGTTGGCTGGTGGACAAGAAGCGGGACATGAGCAAACAGTGCACGCTGGCGGCCCAGAAGGAAAATCGCATCCTGGGCTGCATCAAAAGAAANTGTCCCTGGAGGCATTCAAGGTGAGATTAGACAAGGTTCTGAGTAACCTGATCTAGTTGGGGATGTCCCTGCTCACTATAGGGGGGTTGGACTAGATGACCTCTGAGGTCCCTTCCAACCCAGGTGATTTTATTATTCTAAATGATGCAAAACTGAAGGGTTGAGGTTTTCTGAGGAAATATAACAAAAGCAACCAAGGATTTCTGTAATCAAGTTCAAGAAGGAAGATGAACAAACATAATGAGGAACAAGGTCAGTGCAACCATAGCACTTAAAATGAGCCATAAAACAGCAGGAAAGAAGAGTGAGAGTGTGTAGAATCTGGAGACAGTTTAGGGTAAGTGGTAGCTACCTAACATTCAAAGCTCAAAGCTTTTGTTTTCAAAATATGTATTATTCTGGTAAAATAATAATAATAAAAAAATCTTAATTCACTAGCAAAAAGGGTTTAGCTTAGCAAAATTAGTATTTGCACACGCTATCTGCTAACGTGTGCAACTATTCACCCTGTTTACTGAGAGATGAACACTTCTTTAGGTGCAAGACTTGCTTCCAAAACAGGGAACTGGGTTCAAGGACTGAGATTGTGGAGGAAAGTTATATTGACACTTTGATTTCTAAAAGATTTTTTAAAAATAAGGAAAACATCAATATCATGAGTTTTGTATTTTCTTAACGAGGCTAAGGCCTTACTTTTAAGAATGGCATGATACTTGACTTGTTTGATATCTGACTGGACTGTTGAACATTTTTTGCAGCACTTCACCTCACTATAGTGCTGGGACATTAAGGTCTAGAATTAAAAGTTCTTATTTTCCCAGAAACTTGACTTCTAGGAAAAACCTGAGTCAAGCTTGACGTTATAAATTAAACATATTAATAAATATATGTGAATTTTTTAGATAAAATAAAATTTTAAAAGATGCCAGGCTGGATGTGGCCCTGGGCGACCTGGTCTAGTTATTGGCATCCCTGCCCATGGCGGGGGGGTTGGAACTAGATGATCTTTAAGGTCTCTTCCAACCTGAGCCATTCTATGATTTTATGATTCTGTGATTCTTAATACAGTAAAAGATTTCAAAATTACTTCATCTGTCATTAAGCAAACAGTAAGCTTATTAAGACTGAGTGACAGCCAAGCAGACTAAGTAACACAATTTTCCTAAAATTAATATCCTTGGTAATGTTCATGCTACTGTGTCATAATGGAACTTCATGGAGGTAAGTAGGGCACTGATTCTTAGAAAACATCAAACATGATAAACTATTAATACAGGAAAAAAACCCACCTGTTATCACTCATATAAAATTTTTTTTTAGAATGGCGCTTTGACAAGAAAAAGGACCTGATATTTTAATGTCAGTATGGTTATGTTTAGATGTAGATAATCTTGATTTTATATATGATCATTTAAAATTTACAGAACTAGAAATATGAATGATATTGCAAATTTCTACATAAAACGTGCACATTTAATGAACCTCAAAAGTCATAGAATCATAGAATGTTAGGGGTTGGAAGGGACCTAGAAAGTCCAACCCACCTGCCAAAGCAGGACATCTAGGCAGGCCTTGAATGTCTCTAGAGTAGGAGACTCCACAACCTCCCTGGGCAGCCTGTTCCAGTGTTCTGTCACCCTTACTGTGAAAAAGTTTTTCCCTGAGGTTTTTCCCCTGTTTTCCCTCCCATTAACACTAAATCTCCTATGCTCTAACTTGCTCCCATTGCCCCTTGTCCTAACATTGGATGACATTGAGAAGACCCTGGCTCCTTCTTTCTGACACTGGCCCTTAACATATATATAGACATTGATGAGGTCCCCCCTCAGTCTCCTTCAGGCTAAAGAGACCCAGCTCTCTCAGCCTGTCCTAATAGGGTAGATGGTTCATTCACTTGATCATCTTGGCGGCCCTGCACTGGACTCTCTCCAGTAGCTCCCCGTCCTTCTTGAACTGGGGAGCCCAGAACTGGACACAGTACTCCAGGTGGGGCTTCACCAGGGCAGAGTAGAGGGTGAGGATAACCTCTCTCAAGCTGCTGGTCACGCTCTTCTTAGGACATCCCAGGATGCCATTGGCCTTCCTTGCTGAAAGGGTACACTACAGGCTCATGGTCACCCTCCTGTCCACCAGAACTCCTAGGTCTTTCTCCCCAAAGCTGCTCTCCAATAGATCAGCCCCAGCCTGCATTGATACATGGGGTTATTCTTCCCCAAATGCAGGACCCTACACTTGCTCTTGTTAAATCTTATTAAATTTCTCTCTGCCCAGCTCTCCAGCCTGTCCAGGTCATGCTGGATGGCAGCACAGTCTTTTGGTGTGTCAGACACTCCCCCCAGATTTGTATCAACAGGAAACTTGATGAGGGTACACTCTATGTCTTCATCCAGGTCATTGATGAATATGTTGAACAGCATTGGACCCAGTACCCACCCTTGGGGGACACCACTAGTCACAGGCCTCAAGCTAGACTCTGCTCCACTGACCACAGATCTCTGGGTTCTGTCCTTCAGCCAATTCCCAATCCACCTCACTGCACAATCGCCAAATCCACACTTCTTGAGCTTGGCTGTGAGGATACCACAGGAGACAGTATCGAAGGCTTTGCTGAAGTCAAGAAATACCACATCCACCACCCTCTCTTCATCTATCCACCTAGTTGTGCCATCATAAAAGGCTATCGTATTAGTCAAGCATGATTTCCCCTTACTGAATCCATGTTGACTACTCTTGATAAGCCTCCTTTCCTTCATGTATTTTGAGATGGTGACAAGAACAAGCTGTTCCATCACCTTTACAGGGATGGAGGTAAGGCTGACTGGCCTATAGTTACCCAGGTCCTCCTTTTTGAAGATTGGGATGACGTTGGCCTTCCTCCAGTCCTCAGGAACCTCTCCTGTTCTCCAGGACCTCTTGAATATTATGGAGAGTGGCCTAGCAATGACCTCTGCCATCTCCCTCAGCACCTGCGGGTGCATCCCATCTGGGTCCATGGACTTGTGGATGTTCAGTTTGCTCAACTGATCTTTGACCCTAACCTCTTCGACTGAGGTAAAAACTTCCTTCCTCCAGACTTCTTCTGTGGTGTCAAATGTTTGGGACTCCTGGGTGCTGGCCTTAGTAGTAAAGGCCGAGGCAAAGGTGGCATTCAGCAACTCAGCCTTCTCTGTATCCTCAGTCACCAGGGCACCCACTTCATTCAGCAGAAGGCCCACAGTCCCTCTAGTCTTCCTTTTGCCTCCAACATACTTGAAAAAGCTTTTATTGTTGTCCTTTACTTTCATCACCAGGTTAAGTTCTAAGGAGGCCTTAGCTTTCCTTGTTGCATCCCTGCATCCTCTGACAACCTGCCTGTATTCTTCCCAAGTGGCCTGCCCCTTCTTCCATGCTCTATATATTTCATTCTTCTGCTTAAGTTTATCCAGTAGCTCTCTGTTCAGCCATGCATGTCTCTTGACTCTCTTACTTGAATTCCTACTGATTAGGATGCACTGATCTTGAGCCTGGAGGAAATGGCGCTTAAATATTAGTCAGTTTGCCTGGGCCCCCTTGCCATCTAGAGCCCTATCCCACGGGATTTTTGCATACACTTCCCTGAGAAGGCCAAACTTGGCCTTTCTGAAGTCCAAGGTAGCAATCCTGCTTGTGGTGTATGCCTACTGCCCGTGCTTCTGAACTCCACCATCTCGTGGTCACTACAGCCAAGGATGCCCCCTACACTCACATCCTCAACCATTCCCTCTTTGTTTGTCAGCACAAGATCCAGCAGTACTCCTCTCCTTGTCGACTCTGCCACCACCTGTGTTAGGAAGTTATCATTGATGGTCTAGAGGAACCTACTGAATTGGGTGTGTCTGGCTATGTAGCTCTCCCAAGAAATATTAGGGTAATTGAAGTCCCCCATGAAAATCAGAGCCTGTGATTGTAAGGCTAGTTCAAGCTGCTTGTAGAAGGCCTCATCAGCTTCCTTATCCTGATCAGGTGTCCTGTAATAAACACCAACTACAATGTCTCCCATACTACTCTCCCCCTTAATTCTTACCCACAAGCTTTCAACCCGGTCTTCATTGTTTCCCAGGGAGAGCTCGATGCATTCCAGTTGCTCTCTCACATATAGAGCAACTCCACCACCTCGCCTTGCCAGCCTATGCTTCCTAAAAAGGACATAACCATCCACGACAANACTGAATTGGGTGTGTCTGGCTATGTAGCTCTCCCAAGAAATATTAGGGTAATTGAAGTCCCCCATGAAAATCAGAGCCTGTGATTGTAAGGCTAGTTCAAGCTGCTTGTAGAAGGCCTCATCAGCTTCCTTATCCTGATCAGGTGTCCTGTAGTAAACACCAACTACAATGTCTCCCATACTACTCTCCCCCTTAATTCTTACCCACAAGCTTTCAACCCGGTCTTCATTGTTTCCCAGGGAGAGCTCGATGCATTCCAGTTGCTCTCTCACATATAGAGCAACTCCACCACCTCGCCTTGCCAGCCTATGCTTCCTAAAAAGGACATAACCATCCACGACAATGTTCCAGTCATGTGAGCTGTCCCACCATGTCTCAGTGATTGCAATGAGGTCATGGTCCTGAGATCGCACACAGATTTCTAGTTCGTCCTGTTTGTTCCCCATACTGCGTGCATTAGTGTACAGGCATTTGAGCGAGTTTCCAGTACAAGAGTACCGCCTGACTGGTACGAACTCTGAGATAGCAGTGGAGACGGCACAACACTCCACAAATGTCTCAGGCTTCTTTCCTGCAAGCCAGGTTTTCCCCTTTTCCCCCTTTGAATCTAGATTAAAGTGCAGTCAATGAGCCCAGGCAACCCTCATGATAACAACCTTCTCCCCCTTTGGGAGAGAGGTACCCCGTCTGTCTCCAGTAGGTCTGACATCATATAAGTTGCCTCATGGTCAAAGAACCCGAAGTCCTACTGGTGGCACCAGGCTCAAAGCCAAGAATTGGTCTGGTGTGTCCTCCTCAGCCTATCTGGAGAGGGTCCTCCACAGCCTATCTGGATTGCTCCCTCCAACAGGGGGAATAGAAGAAAACACTACCTGTGCTCCCACTCCCTTGACTAGTTGACCCAAGGCCCAGAAGTCTCTCTTGGTAGCCCTCAGTTTTCTTCTTTCAAGGTCATCGTTGCTTACCTGGAAAGTCAATAACAGATAATAATCTGTGGGCTGTACCAGTGTGATTATAAAATATAAATTTCCCACCAGAATATTTTACAAGCTAGAAACAAGCTTTTTTTTTTTTTTGATTTAACCATCAAATTCCAATTGCAAGAAACAATAGCATTTGTGGTTCAGAAAAAAAAAAGATTTTAATTATAAGATTAATTTAGGTATCAGTGTTTGAAAATATAACAGGTGCTAAATACGAAAATGCTCATATTAGAATGAAATTCTCAGATCACTTTTTTACTTTTGGATGATACTTTTATAGAAAGGCTTTGAGAAGAGTCATAATCACTATAAAAACCACTATAGGGTTCTTCAGTGCCTCTGTTCATGCACTTTCAAGGATTATTTTTTATTGCGAGAACAACATATACCAGCAACTGTAGAGTGGAAAATCCAAACCAAAATCTTACACCACTTACCTATCATGAAAATATTGGGATGTTGAAATATCAGAACTCAAAATTGTCTGGAAGAAAACAAAAAACTGAAGCACTGAGAGAAGCTAGAAAAAGAATTTGAAACTGCAGCTATTAAATGGCTTTATATTCCTTTAAGAAAGTCAGAGTTTGAAATAGCTTTTCTTAATGAAAATTTCACTTGAAAAATCGTGTATCCTTCTTGACATTTATTACAATGATAAAATATCCTCATGTGGATATCTACATGTATCCTCGTCCTCAATATTCTTATGTAATATTGTCTAAATGGCATAATAAACACTGTCATTTGGCCCTTCTGCGTACTAACAGAAAAGTGCAATCCTTTGTTCTGTGTGTGACTGCATTTACACATTATAGAACTATGAAATATTTACAAAAGGAAGGTTAAATCAATATAGTTTTAAAATTTGTACTTCTGTCTCCTGGGAATTATATCATCTTGAATTAATGAAGTAAAGGGAGAGAGAATGTTGACACACAGAAAAAATATTTCGATTCACTTTATTGTACATACAGAGGGTATTAAAGCAGAATTTACTGGTGATTCATACCGTAATTAATTATTACACTTTTTGTATTCAGGCTATTATTTGAGTTCTCTCATTTGCAAAACATAGAAACTAACTATTAAGCAAACGAGAAGGAAGAAACAAGATAGAAAAGCAACAGAAAAAGAAAAAAATGGTTAGCTAGTGCTGATTATTAGTGGATTTAAGATGCAAACCATTCTTTGGGCTAAAAGAAGAGACACATTTAATTTACCAGAATATTCTGTAGACTGTGAAAGAAAAAGAACCTGACCAAACACAAAAATCCCAAACCCCAGAATATGTCAAGACTGTGTGAAGTCTGTAATTAAAGGACCATATATATCTATCTGAAAATATGGTCTTATCTGGTTGTTCAGGTACTTAGACTCATAAATCAAATTAGCATAAATTATTGTTGCACATACTTTTTTCAGATAAATTCCACACTAGGATAGGAATACATCTATTTTTATTCATTAAGGTCTCATTTCATCTATGCAAGAATTCCTAGCTTTCTTTTTTAATTTTGAATGCAGCTGGATTCAACTCTCAGCATATTATTTATGAGATAAACCTAGGGTTTATAGTTTGTTTAAGGTTTTATTTTGGTAAAGCGACTTAGATTTTTCTAAATATTTTTTAAATTATCAAGGATTGTTTAAGATTATATGGAAATATCTTTCAGAGTCTGTTACTCACCATCTATACCTTCCACCATAAGTTTTGATCATTCATTCATGCTCATTCATTATTTATGGAGTATAACAACTTATGCCACAGTTCTTTTCTTTGGTAATACTAAATAACACTCTTGATAAACAAGAAGAAAACCATAGTGATTTTTAAACCCTTTCAAACACTTAATAATTAATATAATTTACAAACATTAATTTGTAATCTAGTATTCTCGAGATAAGAAAAGTTCTCACATTTTTTCCAGTTCTTACTGGCAATTGAAATGGATAGCAGGTAAAATTCAGAAAGTGTAACTAACATGCTTGATTTAATTCACTCTATTGATGACTTCCAACTAGAGTGAGTACCTGTGGTATAAGCCTGTCCTATTAGATTCAAATAAAGTTTTTCAGGAAGTATGGGTAGGACTTCTCATGGACTACAAACTCTGCTGATGAGATATTTATTTGTGGGCTTCTGTGAATAATGAAGAGATGCATCAGGAAGGAATTTGATGAGGGAAATTAAGGTGTATAATTTAAAAGCTCTACTTAGGAAGCAGTTGTTAGCTGTTCATAACTGCTGAGAGCAACAGTTCTGCCCAACAACTATTTCGCAATTTGTTTTCCTCTCCTGGGGTGTCACTCACACATGAAAGCAGAGCTGCAGGCAGCTATAAGCAACCAGCTTTTTTTGGCTTCTTACCCACTTGCTCACTTGCATCCATCCCTAGCACCTCCTCCAGCTGCATCTCAGCCTTTATGTTCAGCAATTTAAATCGTCCTGCATTCTTACCTATTTTCTCCAGTTAGTGTGTCTGTGGAAATAGTTTGGAAAAGTACTAGTTCTTACTTACAGAAAAATAGATTATTGTTGTTATTGGCCCTTTTCTGACCATGCACAGCACAAGTTATCTCACCCAAGTGCACGGTATCACTTCTATTCTGTGTAAGTACCAGTTGACATTGGATGTGACGTAAATTCTGCAGGTCAGGCATACAACCTATACGATGTGACTGGGGAAAACCAAACCATTTCACAAAAGGCCATTGGGCCAGTTATAACTTCTTTATAACACTGAAAACAGTTGTTAAGATGAGGGACAGAAAGCCTTATTCCACACATCAAAATATTTACAGTGGTCCCAGTAAATGATAAAAATATTTATTCACTGTTTTTATGATCTTTCTGGGCAACAAGCTATAGCACCACCGCTGACAACACAGTTTGAAATAAAGAATTACTAGTGAAGTCTGAAAATCTAAATAAACTAGAAAACACTACTGTATTCCTAGTATTACTTATGTTGCCTGTGCTCTTGCATTTTATGGCAGCATATACGGAGAACACTTGACAGAAAAGATAATCTCTGTACTCTACCTTTTTACTCTCATTGTTATCGTTATAATTTTTTTCTATTATTTTATGTTGTGATCTTTAGATATTGGTTGCTTTTCTTGAGAGACAGTATAAAATAAGAAAGATATGAGAAACAGAAAAAGAGTACCTTTGTTCTGAGTAAAATCACTGGTTTTTATTGTTTTAGATTATTTCAGAATATTTTTAGATTTTTTCTATTATTTTATTTAGATATGTATTTTATATCATACATTTAGATTGTACAACACAAGTATTGCACAGAAAATGCAGATTTAATTTTTCCTGTTACTTATTAAAATTTAATCCTAGACAAGCAAAAAAGGAATTTGTTGTTTATGGATAATTAACAAAAAGTGTCGCAGGATGCCTATTGAAACACACTTCAAAAAGCATAATACTCACTACAACAATACAAATAAAAGCCTGTGGTAGAATATACTGATATAGAAAAAAAAATGGATTACTGCTATGGACAATAACATCTTCCTGGTACATAAGCACTGGTACTGATTTGGACTATTTGTTTTGAGAGAAACCAAGATTATACTTGTGAAAATGTTCCACTACAATGATTTTTTCTTTTATACTGAAGACTAATGTTAATATAAAACTTTCATATGAGTACTATTCTGCAACTTTGCTACTTAATTTTATGCAATATTAAATGTTTTTCTTTTGGTGCTATTACATTGTTGTATTACAACTTCCTTAAAAGAAGAGCATATGAGTTGAAGAACACATGAGGACTGGGATTTAGGCTTTAAAGAGTAGATCTGTAATGTTTAAGGTTTTTGTGAAACAAAATTCCAGGTACTGACAAAATTCCAGGTTACTGACAAAAAGAAGAAAGACTAAAAAAGATTTTAAAATAAAAAGGAATAATAAATGCTAACTTATACAGAAAAAGGCTGAAGCCTTCACCTCTGAAAAGAATGGAACTATTCAACATAACTATTGTTAAGTTTTTTCTTTCTGTATAACTTATGTGCAGGATAGCCAAAAGTCATTTAAAACATCTGGTTGAAGTACCACACTGCAATTTACATTAAAATCAACAAGAGGACATGCATAGGTGCAAAACCTATACCACTCTGTTACCCTGAATGAAGCAGCACCGGGGCACTACCGCTCCGTACTGCTATGGCAGAGAGGACATATTTTAGTTGCCACAGGTAAGAATTTCCAAAATACAACACTCTGAAGAATTTATTCAGGAAAGTCTGGTATGAAATACAGGAAGATGTATGTTGGCTGATGACCAAGTATGTAAAACAAGGGCTGCTAGATTGCTCAGTAATATTTATCAGAAGGTTAGTAATGCTAAATTGATACTTCATGGAAATTTAAGGGCAACAGCATAGAATATCACAATTTTCCTTAATCTTTTACTTCCACATCAATTTTACATACACGGTTCAGATTCTGTATTTCACAAAGCCTTTTTCTTGTTTCCTTTTTCTTGTTTCCTTCAGATATGAATTAGAGATAAAAGCAATCTGAACTTCCTGGGCTGAGGCTCTGAAATTGCTTTTATTTAAATGAATAAATCAATAAATAACATTGTTTCATGATTACAACTCAAAAAACAACTGAAGCGATATTTCTTACTCTTTCATAATGTCAGCTGATCATTCAAGGAAGATATAAATGATAGATGCTGATTCTGTATACTTCTTGCAGAACAATTGAAAAAAAATAGTTCTATGTTTCTCAAAAGTGTCTGTGAGTAACATGAGTAGTTATGAAGGCTTGGAATATTTTAATGTTTGGCAGTTTACGTGAATTTTTATTCCTTTTTTTTTTTAGAGTTATTCAGTCCAGAAAGAGTAAAAAGAAATATTCACAAGAACAAATGAATGTAAAACCATATTTAAGAAACAAGGAATGGATTTTTAGAATAAATGTTAAGCTATCAAATTTAGCCCAGAAAACGATTTATCTAAAAAGCAGAATGTTTTTCTCATGACCATAGGCTGCACATACATTCCACAAGTTACCCGGCATCTGGTCAGTTGCCATGAATAAGAAAATATAAAAGTTGTTATAGAAAAAAATCTTCTGTATGTTCTTAAAAAGAAGAAAATGAGGTTCATTTGAACCGATAGACTTGTGCCTACACTAAATGGAGCTGGCAAAGTTCAAATGAGTAAGAAATAGGCTTGGAGACTGCTGCCATTGAGAAATCTGATTTTTTTCCACTACTTCAAAGACTCTTGAAAAAAACCCCAGTATTTGCCTCCTAAAGAGACATTTATTAAACATTCTTGATGAATTCGTTGCCCTACTTTAGTATAGAGAAGTCTCACCATTTATTTCAGTGGACCTCCAGAAAGAGCTTTCTATGCAGAAAGATGCGTGATACACATTACGGAAACATAAATCAGATAATCACCAAGATCACAGAATCATTACTGTTCANCCTCATAAGGCCTGTTCTCCAGACCCCTGACTAGCTTAGTTGCCCTTCTCTGCACTCTCTCCAGTATCTACTTGTGTGAGAGTCTGCTCCCAAGACAACTAGTCACACCTATATACACTTACCCTCCTTCTTAATGCTTTATGTCCATGAGAAGCTAAAACTAAAGATCCAGTTTAAATTGAGCAATAATCTCCAGAACTATGAATTAAATAGTCATGAAAGTTAATCTGATCACAAAGAACACTTTAAGGGAGATGTAGACAGAGGAAAGCCCCAAATGTCTGAAAGCCTCTCTTCCTTCTCCATCAATAACCTATTCTTTCAATTGACTTGCTATCTCTGGTTATCTGGATGGATCTGTTTGAAACTAATAAGTGAGATGAAGCAATGAATCATCATAACTATGTATGGAGGTCAGCCATGTAAAAGCAATTACAATGGCTGCTGAATCAGGTATAAAGCTCTATAAGCATAAGCACTTATTTTTCCATCAGATTTTAAAAAACACTGCTATTCTTTCTAAATCATTCATCCACTGACTACTTCATCCCCATTGTGGTGGGTTTGACCTTGGCTGGACACCAGGTTCCCACCCAGCCGCTCTATCACTCCCCTTCCCAGAGGGACAGGGGAGTGAGAGTGAGGTGGAAAAAGGGCTGACCTGGGGGTTGAGATAAGACAGTTTATTACCAGCACTATATACAGCAAAGCCTGTGTGCGCAGAAGCAAAGCAAAGCAGACTTAATCTCTACTTCCCATGAGCAGCGATGGTCGGCCACTCCCGAGAAGCAGGGCTGTGGTATGCATAGTGGTGGTTCTTCAGGAGGCAGTCATTAGATGATGAATGCCCACCCCCCTGCTCCGTGCCTCAGCTTTTATATCTGAGCTGACGTCATATGGTATGGAATATTCCTTTGGTCAGTTTGGGTCAGCTGGCTGCCCGGCTTCCCTCCCAGGGTCCTGCCCCCCAACCAGAGAAGGAATGTCACAGTGCCAGTGTTGTGCCCAGCAGCAGCCAAAACACGGGTGTGTTATCAGCACCCTTCTAGTCACCAATGCAAAACACAGCACTGCGAGGGTCACTATGGGGATGAACTACAGCTCAGCCAGCCCCAATACACCCATCTATATTGAAACCAGATTATCTCAATTTTTTAGACTATGTGCATAGCCTTAGGTAAGGCTTAACTTTCCCAAATTCTCAATATTCAGTGGAGTACAATTTTTTTAAGCACTGGCTCAGCCAAGATAAAATATCACTAGGAAATTGAAAGTTATTCACAAACTTACATGTAAATTCTGACTTTTTAGCCCTTTCTGGAATTGTTTTTCATCTGTGAAGACCAATCTTACTACTCCAGGTGTTGTTCTGTAGACATCCAGGACAAGTTAATTGAATAGCAGCTATTTTCTTCTCATTTTTTATCTCCATTGATCACTAAACATGAAAGATTGTATAACCACCTTCTACATCTCCAGTGAAAGCTGTGGTGAAAACTTCTCTAGTCGAAAGGCTTTCTATCGTTTGGTATTACTACTCTCCTAAGTAGGTATTACACCCTTAACTTCTACAAAAGATTAAAAGTCTTGAGGGATTTTTTTTAAATCTCATGGCAACAGATACATATATTTTAAAAAAATACTAAAAATTTGATGTTGTCTAATCTGATCACACTTTTTTAAATTGTACAAACTCAACCGTGTACTAAAAACGATCAGTTCACAGGAATGAAAAGACAAGTACAGTTGCTTCAAGGAAAGAAACTGTAACATAGGGAAAAAACCGTCTTTTTAAAAGCCTTAAATACAAAAAAAAAAAGTTTACATGTTTAGGCAGAAAGCAGCATAGCCTGTAAATCCTTTGGGTTATAAATTCAACTGTCTTGAATGGCAAGTGTGGGAAAAAAACCCCAAACAAATCCAAAACCAAACCAGCATACAACAACAACAACAACAACAACAACAACAACAACAAAAAGAATTCCATCTAGCTATATTTTTCCATGTTACAAATCAACACACCATCTGGTATCTTATGATTGCTAAGCTCAAAGGTAAGCTAGGCTACAAAGAGCAAAGCACGCTGGGACTGAGATGGAAGCATAAGGAAGGCTTCCTACACTAAGCATGAAGAGGAACTGTGCTCTGGTGGCACAGCAACATGTTCCAGAGACTCACTCTTCTGTATGGCTTTGATGTAACATGTTACAACCTTCTTGTGGTGGGTTTAAGGGCTCCTCCCAGCCCCCC